>CM056059.1:15019473-15176973 GCA_029574335.1 Rana kukunoris | reverse complement strand
GAAAAGGGTCCTACAGAAGGACCAAAGGTGAGATTGTCCCTTCATGAGCACGGATGGTGGCTGGGCACTGCTGTCCATAATCAGTGGCGGGGCACCCTGAACATGATTCGCTTCTTTAACCAATCAGGATTGTGGTTCTTTTTAGGGGGTCTCCAGATTTAACTCTATTCTGCTTTAATCGCTGGCTTTGTCTGCTTGCTGCTAATGATTTGTAACCGCAGAGGATGCTTTGGGTGATAGAGCGCTTCTATGCTGGGCTGTACATTGCAAGGTGCAAGGCGGTATGCACGCCCACTAGGGGTGATGTCACACTGCCACCTGCTGGGAGTGATGTCACACTGCAACCTGCTGGGAGTGATGTCACACTGCAACCTGCTAGGAGTGATGTCACACTGCCACGCGCTAGAAGTGATGTCACACTGCCACCCGCTAGAAGTGATGTCACACTGCCACGCGCTAGAAGTGATGTCACACTGCCACCCGCTAGAAGTGATGTCACACTGCCACGCGCTAGAAGTGATGTCACACTGCCACGCGCTAGAAGTGATGTCACACTGCCACCCGCTAGAAGTGATGTCACACTGCCACTTGCTAGAAGTGATGTCACACTGCCACTTGCTAGAAGTGATGTCACACTGCCACTTGCTAGAAGTGATGTCACACTGCCACCCGCTAGAAGTGATGTCACACTGCCACCTGCTAGGAGTGATGTCACAATGCCATCCACGAGGAGTGATGTCATATTGTCGCCTGCTAGAAGTGATGTCACACTGTCAACTTTATACTTCTGTTCACAGAGCTGTGTCACTTTCATTACCCTGTCATTAGTGGGAATGGTTCAGCAGTTTCACTATTGTTGTTCGTTTTTTTAATCGTTTTCTTTTGGTTTTCGTATTCCGTAAGTTTTTTGGCTCTGCGTAACTTCTGCATACTTTCAGCTATTAAAACCATTCAACTTTTAAAATGTTCAGCTCTTTCAGCTAATGATGGAACTTCTTCAAAAAAAATGTCTGTAATATTTATACTTTTTAAAATATTAAGCGTTTTAACCTTTTTTTTAACATTGAAGTCAATGAGAGTATGCTTCAAATCCTTAAATCTTCTCCGCTACCAAAAGTTTCAGCTCCTTCATACTTCACCTACAGACACCAAACAAACTTTGAAATGTTCACAAAATATTCAGCTATCTGAAAATATCTTTGTGAAAAAGCTGTTTAAGTTTAGTGATCATTTCAGGAAATGTTATCAATTGGGCTTATTTGCAAACATTTAAAGCCAACAATTCAGTTTAGTGTCAGCTTTCCTAATTTCCAACTATTCTCACTTCTTCAAATTTTTCTTACGGATTTAAACTATTCATCCAGTTAGTTTTAGCAATTCAGCTATTCAGCATTTCCACACATTTTCTAGTTATTTTTAATTTCTACAAAGGCAGGAGTGCGGCGCCTCCATTGGTCATCTGTGTAGCGTTCACTCTGTTAGGGCTTCCGGATTTTTGGTTCTTCTCTGATTCTGATTCACACAGCCAGGTAACAGGAATTTTGCACCGTCTTCAAGAACCATTTCAGAGTATTTTGTTTTGTTGTTTTGGTTAATTAGAGGATGAACTTAGTTAGAGATGGGAATGTAATGTTAGGCCTTGTACACACGATGGGATATATCCACTGTAAGCGGTCCCCGGACCGTTTACAGCGCATATTTACGCCGGGATGTTTTGATCCGATGGCTGTACACACCATCGGATCAAATTCCCCGCCGGCGGACAGCGCGGTGACGCGGCGGTGGCGTTGACGCCGCCACGTCACCGCTCCAGGAAGTAAACACTTTCGCGCGCATGCGTCGGATCCATTCACAGGATACGACGCATGTGCGGGCAGATATTTCCGCTGGTTTGCCGTATTAACCAGCGGACATATCTGACGGACAGCTCTCCGGCGAAAAAATTCCAAAGCATGCTTTGGAAATTTTCCGCCGGAGGTCCGTTTGCCAGTACACACGAGCGGATTTTTCGGCTGAAATGGTCCGTCGGACCATGTTCAGCGGATTTATTCACTCGTGTGTACAAGGCCTTAGTGTATATACACCATATACGCAGTGCTTTACATTCTATTCATTTGCATCGGTCACAGCCCCCAGAGCTTACAATCTAAGGTCACATACTCTTGTACATGTGAGGGGGTTCATTTAGACAGGAGCCAGTTAACCTACCCATATTTTTTTGGGGTGTGTAAGGAAACCCACACACAGGGAGGACATGCAAACTCCATGCAGATGGTGGCCTGGTTGGGATTAGAACCGGGGACTCCAATGCCCCAAGGCAGAATTGCTAAGGAAACCCACACACTGGGAGGACATGGAAACTCCATACAGATGGTGGCCTGGTTGGGATTTGAAGCGGGGACCCCAGTGCCCCAAGGCAGAATTGCTAAGCAAACCCACACACGGGGAGGACATGGAAACTCCATACAGATGGTGGCCTGCTTGGGATTTGAACCGGGGACCCCAGTGCCCCAAGGCAGAATTGCTAAGCAAACATACACACGGAGAGGGCATGCAAACTCCATGCAGATGGTGGCCTGCTTGGGATTTCAACCAGGGACTCCAGTGCCCCAAGGCAGAATTGCTAAACAAACATACACACGGGGAGGGCATGCAAACTCCATGCAGATGCTGGCCTGCTTGGGATTTGAACCGGGGACTCCAGTGCCCCAAGGCAGAATTGCTAAGCAAACATACACACGGGGAGGGCATGTGCCTGGGCACATCCTAATCACCACTTGAGGTGCAGATTCCCCCTGCTGATATTGCACCAATGCCCCCGAAAAAAAACCTGTAAAAAAACAAAGATAAAATAATAAAAATAAAAAGCTACTGACACTGTGCATAGCCCTACTGACACCAACCTCTGCTCTACTAACACAGTCCATGTTTTAATACATTTGAGGTGCACTCCCTAATGCCATAGGCTGCGCACACCTATGGCCCCAATGCAGAATTGCTAAGGAAACCCCCACACGGGGAGGGCGTGCAAACTCCATGCAGATGATGGTCTGGTTGGGATTTGAACCGGGGACCCCAGTGCCCCAAGGCAGAATTGTAAAGCAAACCCACACACGGGGAGGACATGCAGACTCCATGCAGATGGTGGCCTGGTTGGGATTTGAACCGGGAACTCCAGTGCCCCAAGGCAGAATTGCTAACTGGTATGTTTTTAAAATTGAATGAGTTTGTTTTTTACTCACGCAACCCCTATTTATCACACAATTCAGAAGGCCTCCAGTGTAGTAGTTGTTAGGAATGCCGGTCACACCCTGTCCCTGACAGGTACCCATTCAGCCTGACCCTGGGGCCTCTTTCCTTGCTGAGAGAATAGCCTGACTCTGTCGTCGTCGTCCCCCCCCTGTGTTCAGCATTCCAGGGATTTCAGCCTTCCTAAAGTCAGGTCATTTGTTTTCTTACAGAACAGAAAAGACTGGTTTGTACCGTCCACCCACACAGCGGGTGACTGCTCTGCAACGTCAGTGATGCTGTTGTGGACGGGTCGGCTATGCCCAGGGGTTTAACGTCAAACAGAAAGTGTTCCTTTTAAAAAAAAGCTAATCGTGTATTTTCACTTCCTATAGTACAGTATTAGTAACCCTAGGCCAGTGATGGTGAACCTTGGCACCCCAGATGTCTTGGAACTACATTTCCCATGATGCTCATGCACTCTGCAGTGTCATCTCTCCATTCTGCCTCTCCATGAGTCGATCGCGGGCCCCCGGCGGGCACATCGAGTCCGCGGGTCCCGCGGGCACAGAGCTCATGGCAGGCTTTTTTCAAAGCAGCATACAGGTATGTTGCTTTGCCTGCCCCGTGCCATTCTGCTGACGTATATCTACATGAGGCAGCCGGCAAGTGTTTAACCACTTCCCGCCCGGCCAATAGCCGATTTACGGCCGGGAAGTGGTTATGAAATCGTGACTAGACGTTCTCAAACGTCTAGCACGATTTCATGCCGCGTGCGGGCGGCAGCGCGGCGATCGGTGATGCGGGGTGTCAGTCTGACACCCTGCACCTCCGATCTCGGTAACGAGTCTCCGGCGGAGCCTCGTTACCACGTGATCAGCCGTGTCCAATCACGGCTGATCACGATGTAAACAGGAAGAGCCGCCGACGGCTCTTCCTCACTCGCGTCTGACAGAGCGGCTCTCCTGACAGGGGGGTTCGCACTGATTGTTTATCAGCGCAGCCCCCCCTCGGATCGCCACACGGACCACCAGGGAACTTAAAAAAAAAAAGGACAAAAAAAAAAAAATCAGCAAGAAAAAAAAAAAGGGGCAGTAAAAAAAAATGATGCCAATCAGTGCCCACACATGGGCACTGATTGGCAACATTGATCCATCAGTGCCACCCCTCAGTGATCATCAGTGCCACCCCAGTGTCTGTCAGTGCCACCCCACAGTGCCAATCCATGCCCAGTGCCCACCTATCAGTGCCCACCTGTGCCACCTATCAGTGCCCACCTGTGCCACCTATGAGTGCCCACCTGTGCCGCCTATGAGTGCCCAGTGCTGCCCATGAGTGCCCATCAGTGCCGCCCATGAGTGCCCATCAGTGCCCATCAGTGCCGCCCATGAGTGCCCATCAGTGCCCCATACCAGCGCCGCCTATCAGTGCCAATCAGTGCTACCTAATCGGTGCCCATCAGAACTACCTCATCGGTGCCCATCAGTGCCACCTCATTGGTGCCCATCAGTGCCACCATATCAGTGCCCGTAATTGAAAGAGAAAACATACTCATTTACAAAAAAATTAACAGAAAAAAATAAAAACTTTATTTTTTTTTCAAAATCTTTGCTCTATTTTTAGTTGTTGCGCAAAAAAAAAATCGCAGAGGTGATCAAATACCACCAAAAGAAAGCTCTATTTGTGGGGAAAAAAGGACGCCAATTTTGTTTGGGTACAGTGTAGCATGACCACGCAATTGTCATTCAAATTGCGACAGGGCTGAAAGCTGAAAATTGGCTTGGGCGGGAAGGTGCGTAAGTGCCTGGTATGGAAGTGGTTAAAGGGAGCGCTACACTTCGGCTCTTAGCAGAGTTTAGGAGCTGCTACAGCTAGGGGAGCTTCAACCTCCCTCTCCTGAACCCAGAAGAATTGCGTTTAGGATAAGAAAGTTTTTGACTGCCTGCTGCTGGGAAAATGCAAACCGCTGCAAAAATCGCACCGTAATTTCGCATTTTCCCGTGGCCGGCGGTCAAAGTAGACTATGGGCCAGATTCAGAAAGAAGATACGTCGGCGTATCTCGAGATACTCCGCGTAACTTCTATTCTGCACCGGCGTATCTTTTTTCTGTATTCAGAAAACAAAAATACGCCGGAATTTAGCTAAGATACGAGCGGCGTAAGTCACTTACGCCGTCGTATCTTAGTTGCATATTTACGCTGGCCGCTAGGTGGAGCTTCCGTCGATTTACGCGTCAAATATGCAAGTGAGCTAGATACGCCGATTCACGAACGTACTTGTGCCCGGTCGTCGTATTTTACGCCGTTTGCGTAAGCGTAAGTCCGGCGTAAAGTTACCCCTGCTATATGAGGCGTACGCAATGTTAAGTATGGATGTCGGAACAGCGTCAAATTTTCCGTCGTTTCCGTAAATCGTTCGCGAATAGGGCTTTGCGTAAGTTACGTTCACGTCGAAACCAATGAGTATTTGCGGAGTAATTTGGAGCATGCGCACTGGGATACATCCACAGACGGCACATGCGCCGTTCGGAAAATGCATCAATTACGTGGGGTCACGATTCATTTACATGGATCACGCCCCCTACCTGCCTATTTTGAATTAGGCGCTCTTACGCCGGCCCATTTACGCTACGCCGCCGTAACTTTGTGCGCAACTTGTTTGTGAATACGGGACACGCCTGTCTCTCAAGGTTACGGCAGCGTATCGTAAACGAGATACGCTACGCCCGCACAAAGTTACAGCGGGCTATCTGAATCTGGCCCTATGTGTACATGAAACCTCAAATGGAATGTAGTGCGTTTCTGAAAACTGCACTAAAAGCCACATAGGTGTGAACCTAGGGCAGTGATGGCGAATCTTGGCACCCCAGATGCCTGGAAGAGCACAATCCTGCCCCCTGCTTGTGATTGGAGAAATCATAAATCCCGCCTCTTGTGCCCAATCACTGTGCTGTGATTCGTTACAGCACAAGTTGATTTTTGGGAAGGGAGGGTGTCCCTGAATGGTAGTTTGGAAATGTGGTCACCCTACTCCCCAGGGGGCGGTACCACCAGGTGATGTCGCCGGGTGGCCCTGACCCTTAGCTATATAGGAACTGCCAGACGGTAGGAGCCTTTGGCAAAGCAAAGCTTTTTTTTTTTTTTTTATGTTTATTTTGGAGATTAGGATGTATCCGAATTTCCATATCACAATAGTAATGAATCTCAATATATCGTATATACTCGAGTATAAGCCAAGTTTTTCAGCACATTTTTTTTTTGTACTGAAAATGTCCCCCTCGGCTTATACTCGAGTCAACTTTTTGCGCCTGATCTCCCAGATTTTGGGGACCCAGGACCCCAAACCTGGCACACATGTAGCCCCACTCTTCCTCTACAAGTGTGCAAAATGTGTTGTCCGGGGGACCTAGGGCCGGGGAGCACCGATTTTTCAAAGCTGGGCACCCCCTTCCATAGACTCCCATGTTAAACGATCATTTCTCTAATGACTTTGGGGACCTGGTACGGGCCGGTCGTAGGCCTTCTGGACCCGGGAATTGGCACACTTGTAGCCCCATTTCTCCTCTATGCAAAGTTTGTTGTTTGGGGGACCTAAGGCTGGTGAGCACCGATTTTTCAAAGCCGGGCACCCCTTCCATAGACTCCTATGTTAAACGTCAGTCTAGTCATGGGCACAGTGAGGCATGGGCACAGTGAGGCATAGGCACAGTGAGGCATAGGCACAGTGAGGCATGGGCACAGTGAGGCATGGGCACAGTGAGGCATAGGCACAGTGAGGCGTGGGAACAGTGATGCATGGGCACAGTGAGGCATGGGCACAGTGAGGCATGCACATGGACACCCTAGGCTTATACTTGAGTCAATAAGTTTTCCCATTTTTTTGTGGTATAATTAGGTGCCTCGGCTTATATTCGGGTCGAGTTATACTCGAGTATATACGGTAACCTGAAATGAATTATACCGAAACAAATTGTTCCAATTCTAAATGGAAATATATTGCAATAAATAAATTAAGGTATGAAAGTGAAATAAGACAATTCCTACTTAGGCTGAAGAAAAGTAAAAGGAATGGAAAAGGAAAAGAATAGAAAGGAAATTAATAGAATAAAATGGAATAGAAAATAAAGAGAGGCGAAGGACCTACGGGGCTGGCTGGGTGGGCTAGGCCCCCTCACTCCCTCATAGGGGGAGTCCCTCTGCCCCATTGGGGTCCCGTTGGGCCCCAGTTGGGCTCCCAAGAGGAGCAGGTAGGGCGGGGTGAGTGGGAGGCCCCCCTTCACACCCGCCATTGCCACCAGGGGCATGGAGAAGGATGGCGATTGCCTCCGGGGGGAGGGTCTGCCTACTCCCAACTCCTGCAGTCCGGCTCCTCTCTCTCGAGTTCACGCACAAAAAATACACTTTAAAAAAAAAAAAATGGAATAGAAAATACAATAATAGAATAGATTAGCATAGAATAAAGTAGAATGAATAGTTTTCCGAATTGATTTACGTATAATACAATTTTTTTTATTATTATTCATTTACGTATAGTACTATTATTTATTATTGATTTATACTATTCTTTTTAAATATTTTTTTTATTTTGTTATTATTGATTAACACTATACTATTATTATTTCTATTACTCAATTATACTATAAAAAAAAATTATTATTGATTTATACTATTTATGTATCCCACTATTTTTTATTATTGATTTAAAAAAAATATATAGGGCCAGATTCAGGTAGAGTTAGGTTGATACTCCAGCTAACTGTCACTTTAAGCCGGCGTTTTTGTTTTCTGTAACCAGAAAAGAAGAAACGCCGGGTTGGAGTTCCGATGCGATCGGCGCAATTGAATTTCGCCATCGCATCGCAGCTTTAATTTAAAAATGGCGCCGGGGGCGTTTCCGCTGATTTACGCCGAAAAAATGTTAATCAGCGGGAATCGGCAATTCACGATTGTATTCGGGCGCGACGCAGTGACTTTCCGACGTTTCCGGAAGCGATACGCGGCGTAAAGATAAAGCAGCCCCCTAGTGGAGTATCCTATGTTAAGTATAGCCCTCGTCATCGCGTCGGAAAAAAAAATAATTGTGTCGCTTGCGTAAAACGTTCATGAATGGGGATGTGACGTCATTGACGTTCACTGACAGAATTTGGAGCATGCGCACTGGGATGCATTGACACTCGACGCATGCGCAGTACGTTCGCCGCGGGATCGCGCTTAGTTTAAATAATACACGCCCCGTACCCGCCCAATTTGAATTCCGCCGGCTCATTTGCGATGCGCTGCCGCAACTTTAGGAGCAAGTGCTTCATGAATAACAGCACTTGCTCCTAAAATTTCGGCAGAGTAACGTAAATGAGAAGCGTTACTCCAGAGCAAAGATGCTCTCATCTACCTGAATCTGGCCCATAATTTTTTATTTATTTATTTATACTATACACTATGGGCCAGATTCAGAACGAAGATACCTAGAGATACGCCGCGTAACTTCTAAGAAGCGCCGGCGTATTTTTTTTCTGTATTCAGAAAACAAGATACACCGGAATTTAGCTAAGATACGACGACGTAAGTCTCTTACGCCGTCGTATCTTAGTTGCATATTTACACTGGACGCTAGGTGGCGCTTCCGTCGATTTACGCGTCGAATATGTAAGTTAGGTAGATACGCCGATTCACCAGCGTAGTTGCGCCTGGCATATCTGTTTGCGTTGTTTATGTAAGGCGTCGGACCGGCGTAAAGTTACCCCTGCTATATGAGTCGCAGCCAATGTTAAGTATGGACGTCGGGACAGCGTCGTATTGTACATCGTTTGAGTAAGTCGATTCAGAATGGGGCTGGGCGTAAGTTACGTTCACGTCGTTTTCAGTGACTATTTGCGACGTGATTTGGAGCATGCGCACTGGAATACGTTCACGGCCGGAAAAAGCGTCAATTGCGCGGGGTCACGATTCATTTACATGGATCACGCCGCCATCTTCCACATTTGAATTGCGCGGGCTTATGCCGACACATTCACACTACGCCGCCGTAACTTACGGCACAAGTTGTTTCTGAATAAGGAACGTGGCGCTGTAAGTTACGGCGGCGTTGTGTATCTGAGATACGTTACGCCCGCCTAAAGATAGGCAGATGTCTCTGAATCTGGCCCAATATAATTATAATACAATTTTTTTTCGCGTTGCACACTGTAAGTATATATTATCTTGTGATAATGAGGCCGTAGCAGAGGCCGCCCCAGGCAATGTAGTAAGTAGGCCCGTATCTGGTTCCCCGGAGGAAATGTGACACAAAAATCCTCGGTAAGCTGAGAAGGATGTTTTGTCGCCGTAATGCGATGATATTATTTCTGGTCCCTCCAGTATACCGGGAAGGGGGTGTAACTCGTGGCTCAGCCTTTGCATGGCTTCTCTTGAGGTCTGCGCCTCGCTCATGTTATTCCTTCTGCATTGATATTCGCTACACGCCGCTTGCTCCCGCTGTGCGCACAGATCGATCCGCCTTGTGTACATTCACTTTCATTGCCTGCATGCTGTGCCGATCCTTGCTGAGCGATATTTATGAATTTATTTTTCTGTTGAACAGTCGTGGTGTGTTTTCTAGAACGGCGATCGGTATACGCTTCCTGTCCAGTGTTTTTTTTTGATTGAGAATACTGTGCCCTTTTTAAGACATTAATTAATTTTAATTAATAATTAAGACATTTTACAATTCCTGACATGTCACAATATACAGTAACATTATTTTTTTTTTTTTTAAAAAGCGCCCCCCTTCTATCAATAAAAAGCCATCCTTCAGATTTTGCCTAGGCAGCGATGATGTCATCAGTCTGCTGCAGGCAGGTAAAAGCATTTCCTTAGTCACCTCTCACCCAGTGATCGTACATAGTAAATGTAAATCCTAACTAAACTCAAGGACAAAAAATGCAATACATTACAGTTTATCATCAAATGTGGTGGAAGTATCTTTCTATGTAGGCTAAAAAAAATTTCAGCAAGTTAAGAACTTGGCAGAAATGCAGAGTCTTTGTCACTTCCTGTGAGCTGCACTAAAAAATATCTAGTTGTCCTCCCACTGATCCCAACGATGGGGCACTATTCCTCCCACTGATCCCAACGATGGGGCACTATTTCTTCCACTGATCCCAACGATGGGGCACTATTTCTTCCACTGACCCCCAAGGATGGGGCACTACTTTTTCCACTGACCCCAATGATCGGGCTCCATTACATCTAATAACACCAATGATGGGACACTATTCCTCCCACTGATACCAATGATGGGGCACGATTCCTCCTACTGATACCAATGATAGGGCACTATTTCTTCCACTGATCCTATGGATGGGGCACTATTTCTTCCACTGACCCCAACCATGAGGCTCTATTACATCTACTAACACCAATGATGGGACACTATTCCTCCCACTGACCCGCACGTTGGGGCACTAGTTCTCCCACTGACCCGCACGCTGGGGCACTAGTTCTCCCACTGACCCGAACGTTGGGGGCACTAGTTCTCCCACTGACCCGAACGTTGGGGGCATAGTTCTCCCACTGACCCGAACGTTGGGGGCACTAGTTCTCCCACTGACCCGAACGTTGGGGGCACTAGTTCTCCCACTGACCCGAACGTTGGGGGCACTAGTTCTCCCACTGACCCGAACGTTGGGGGCACTAGTTCTCCCACTGACCCGAACGTTGGGGGCACTAGTTCTCCCACTGACCCGAACGTTGGGGGCACTAGTTCTCCCACTGACCCGAACGTCGGGGGCACTAGTTCTCCCACTGACCCGAACGTCGGGGGCACTAGTTCTCCCACTGACCCGAACGACGGAGGCACTAGTTCTCCTCCCACTGACCCGAACGACGGAGGCACTAGTTCTCCTCCCACTGACCCGAACGTCGGGGGCACTAGTTCTCCTCCCACTGACCCGAACGACGGAGGCACTAGTTCTCCTCCCACTGACCCGAACGACGGGGGCACTAGTTCTCCTCCCACTGACCCGAACGACGGAGGCACTAGTTCTCCTCCCACTGACCCGAACGACGGAGGCACTAGTTCTCCTCCCACTGACCCGAACGACGGGGGCACTAGTTCTCCTCCCAATGACCCGAACGACGGGGGCACTAGTTCTCCTCCCACTGACCCGAACGACGGGGGCACTAGTTCTCCTCCCACTGACCCGAACGACGGGGGCACTAGTTCTCCTCCCACTGACCCGAACGTTGGGGGCACTAGTTCTCCTCCCACTGACCCGAACGTCGGGGGCACTAGTTCTCCTCCCACTGACCCGAACGTCGGGGGCACTAGTTCTCCCACTGACCCGAACGTCGGGGGCACTAGTTCTCCCACTGACCCGAACGTCGGGGGCACTAGTTCTCCCACTGACCCGAACGACGGAGACACTAGTTCTCCTCCCACTGACCCGAACGACGGAGGCACTAGTTCTCCTCCCACTGACCCGAACGACGGAGGCACTAGTTCTCCTCCCACTGACCCGAACGACGGAGGCACTAGTTCTCCTCCCACTGACCCGAACGACGGGGGCACTAGTTCTCCTCCCACTGACCCGAACGACGGAGACACTAGTTCTCCTCCCACTGACCCGAACGACGGGGGCACTAGTTCTCCTCCCACTGACCCGAACGACGGGGGCACTAGTTCTCCTCCCACTGACCCGAACGACGGGGGCACTAGTTCTCCTCCCACTGACCCGAACGACGGGGGCACTAGTTCTCCTCCCACTGACCCGAACGACGGGGGCACTAGTTCTCCTCCCACTGACCCGAACGACGGGGGCACTAGTTCTCCTCCCACTGACCCGAACGAAGGGGGCACTAGTTCTCCTCCCACTGACCCGAACGACGGGGGCACTAGTTCTCCTCCCACTGACCCGAACGACGGGGGCACTAGTTCTCCTCCCACTGACCCGAACGGCGGGGGCACTAGTTCTCCTCCCACTGACCCGAACGGCGGGGGCACTAGTTCTCCTCCCACTGACCCGAACGACGGGGGCACTAGTTCTCCTCCCACTGACCCGAACGACGGGGGCACTAGTTCTCCTCCCACTGACCCGAACGACGGGGGCACTAGTTCTCCTCCCACTGACCCGAACGACGGGGGCACTAGTTCTCCTCCCACTGACCCGAACGACGGGGGCACTAGTTCTCCTCCCACTGACCCGAACGACGGGGGCACTAGTTCTCCTCCCACTGACCCGAACGACGGGGGCACTAGTTCTCCTCCCACTGACCCGAACGACGGGGGCACTAGTTCTCCTCCCACTGACCCGAATGACGGTGCACTATTTCTTCCACTGACCCCAACCATGAGGCTCCATTACATCTACTAACACCAATGATGGGGCACTATTTCTCCCACTGATGCCAAAGATGGGAAACGATTCCTTCTCCTACCGACCACAGGCGCTATGTAATTTTCTTGCTCCCACTTACAATCAAGCCTGGGACATTATTTAATCCCACTGATGCCAGGACATTTTCACAGTGCCTATCAATTTCCGCCAGTGTGCTTCCCCTGCCCGCCCGCCCAGCACTTACATTGTCTTGGTGGGTCAAGGCGACAGTGTCCTCCACGCTCCACGATGTCTTCCCCCATCCTCTCATCCCGTCCTCTGCTATGATTGGACGCCTGCCAATCAGATAACAGACCCGAGCACCTGAATGGTGGAGAGGCTGATCAGTGTTAAGAAAGCAAATATTTATTATTATTATTAATAAATATTAATTTGCTTTCCTAACACACAGCTAGGGGGAACTGCAATCGCCTAGCATGGCACCCGCTGTTCACCTTTTTTGACGCCTATTAGAGCCTGTGGCTCTAATCGGGTGCTTCAAAAAAACATCCTCCGCTGCTCTAATTCAGGCTCCCAGCGCCCGAAAAGGGGCCGGGCGCCTGAATAGGGGGCAGCAACGACGACCATAGATTCATGCAATGCAGGAATCTATCTATGTTGATAGAGGGGCGGCAGGAGAGAGGGGGTGATGCTAGGGTGCTAGGGTGACCACATTTCCAAAATATTATTCAGGGACACCCCACCTTCCCAAAAATCAGCTTGTGCCGTAACGAATCACAGCACAGTGATTGGACACAAGAGGCGGGATTTATGATTTCCCCAATCACAACCAGGGGGCGGGGATTGTGCTCCTTCAGGCATTCTCGGCAAGGACAAGTACCGTCGGTGAGTAAAGCGGTGATGTGGCGGCCTTTTTTGGGGGGCATCGTATTGGCCCGGGGGGTGACTGTGTTAGTTTCATTCCGGGACACTGTATTGTCCTGGAATGAATGTGCCCGGGACAGACCTGCAAAATGTGGGACACGTGGTAACCCTAGGTGGTGCCCGTGCACCCCTTATGGACGCACCGCCACTGGTCTATGTTAACCTAAAAGGGACCTTACGAGGCCCCAAAATGTTGTCACAATGTCTTTATAATTTTATATTTTACTGGATTTTCCATTGGCACCATCTATTGTTACTTGAAGGCACCACCCTAGTGGGCTCACATGAGGACTATTGTTTATCCTAAACGGCACTTTTTATGTGTTTCTGGGATGTGTATAATTAGGGCGGCACAATAATTACCGTAGCAATTTCTCAATATCTCTATTCTATTATTCCATATGCCATTGAAATCCAGTCCAGCGTGTTCTAAGTAAATGTGTCTCAGGCTCGCAAGGCTCATTATAATAATTAACAGCTTAATCCAAAATGAGTGACTAACTCAATTTTTTTTTATTTGTATAATTAACTGTTAGGCTGGTGTGTAATTTAGGCTTTTTTGTGTGTTTTTTAACTGGTTTTGTTGTGTTGTGTCCCTGGTCTGGTAAGAATATACATCAAGCTCTAATGCAGTGAAATTCAACCTAAATGAGTAGAAATAAGTCGTCATGCACATAATATAATCATACATATATTTTCTGATGAGTGAGGTCCCCAATCATCTTTCAGAGAAATCTGATATTATAAGGCAATAAAGTCAATACGACAGGTGGAAAAATAGTAATAATGACTTATCTTGTTCGTAACCACCTCCATACCGCGCCTATTCTGGCACTTCTCTCCTACATGTAAATATCATCATTTTTTTTTTTTTTGCTAGAAAATTACTCAGAACCCCCAAACATTATAGGCCGGATTCACAAAAGTTTTACGCTGGCGTATCTAGAGATATGCTGTCATAAGTACAAATGTGCGCCGTCATATTGTTACGCCGATTCGCGAAGCTAGATACATCGTAAAACAAGGCTTTAGCCGCCCGACGTAACTTGCCTACGCCGGCGTATCGTGGGCGCATAGTTACGCTGGACGCATTTGGCGTACCCATGTTAAATATGCAAATTAGTAAGATACGCCGATTCGCGAACGTACGTGCGCCCGGCGCATTAATATACACGGTTTACGTAAGTCGTACGTCCGGCGTAAACTTACCCCTCATAAAGCAGGGGTAAGTCATGCAAAGGTATGGACCAGGGAACAGCCGTCGTATGTTACGTCGTTTACATAGTACTACGTGAATAGTGCTGTGCGTAGGTTACGTTCACGTCCTAGGGAGTGTATTGACGTATCTTAAGCAGCTATTTCGACGTAACTGTGAGCATGCGCACTGGGATGCATCCAAGAGACGACGCATGAGCAGTTCATTTTTTGAAGCTCAGCCCATCATTTGCATGGGGTCACGCTTCATTATAATATATCACGCCTGCTTCCACCTACTTTGACTTAAGTCAGCTTACGCCGACAACTATACGGTACAGCAGCGCAGCGTTGAGCGCATATTCTTTGTGAATAGCATGCTTGCCTCTCAACGTTGCGCCAGCGTAGCGTATAGAAGATACGGTACGCCCGCACAAAGATGCGCCTCTCTACGTGAATCCGGCCCTATATATGTTTTTTTTAGCAGACACCCTAAGGAATAAAATGGCGGTTATTTCAACTTTATATCTCGCATGGTATTTGCAAATCAAATTTTCAAATGCCTTTTTTTTTGGAAATAAGAAATAAAAAATAACAAAACAGTCAAGTTAGCCAAATTTTTTTTGTATAACCTGAAAGATAATGTTACGGCGAGTAAATAGATACCCAACATGTCACGCTTTAATTGCACTCATGGAACGGCGCCAAACTTTGGTACATAAAAATTTCCATAGGCAACGCTTTAAATTAAAATGAGAGATCTGTTGCGCTGATAGGAAATGAATAATTAAACTAAAAGCTGTAGCGCGTAGCTTTTTAAAATAGTTTTACAGGTTTAGAGTTACAGCGTAGGTCCAGTGCTAGAATTGTTGCTCTCGCTCTAACGTACGCGACAATACCTCATGTGCGTGGTTTGAACAGCGTTTACATATGTGGGCGGGACTTGCATGTGTGTTTGCTTCTGAGCACGAACTACTGGGGACAGGGGCGTTTAAAAAAAACGGGGTCTCCGAAGGTCATAGAGATGACTGGTGACCATCTGGTCACTGGAAATCTCTATGGTCGTCATCCGGCAGTGTTCGATTCTTTCTCCGGGTCCCGATGGCACGGGAGAGCAGGGAGAAGCACCGGATGGTGGCGGGAAGGGGGGGGGGGGGGAGTCGAGGTTATTGTCTTTTGGGTAGCGGCTAGACCAGGGTTTCTCAACCTTTTTTACCCCAGAGGAAACCTTTAAATAATTTCAAATCTCAGGGAACCCCTTGAAAGATTAGTCTATCAGGGGTCGTTATGAAAATGCCCCTTACAATGGTTATAGGAAATATGCCCCCTTACAGTGGTGGCCAAAATTACTCCCTTGCAGTCATGCTGTTGGCTCTGCCAAGTGGCATAGGACTTGGAACTATGCAGGCGGGCACCATCAGATAGTAAGTCAGTTAGCCACCCTCCCCCTCTGCGGTGCCACCAACCCCCCCCTGTCTCCAATCACCCCCTGCCTCCATCGTCCCCTGCCTCCACCCCCCTCTGTGGTGCCACTAACAACCCCTGTCTCCATCCCCCCTGCAGTACCACCATCCCCCTCTGTGGTGCCACCAACCCCCTGCCTCCAATCTCCCCCTGCCTCCATTTCCCCCTGCCTCCTTCCCCCTCTGCGGTGCCACCGCAGCCACCATCACCCCATAGGCATGCGCACAGGGTGTGCCGGGTGTGTCCAGGCACACCCTAATCACCCTGTGCAGAACAGATTCCCCCACTGACCTGGCTCCTCCTTCTTGCCCCCACAGCACTTCCGGCTTCCCTCCTCTCCCATTGGTTGTTGCTGTGGATGTTTTAGGATGAGTGGGGGAAGGGGCCAGAAATATGCCATTTACCGGCCCCTTTCCTTTCTGAATGAACATCGTGAGTGATCGGTAGAGTGTGTTTGAGCTTTGGGGTGCACACCCTAATGCCAAATGCTGCGCACACCTATGCATTACCCCCTGCCTCCAATCACCCCCTGTCTCCAATCACCCCCTGCCTCCAATCTCCAAGCCGAACCGATCTCGGCTATTTTTACTGGCACATTCCCGCAATCACGGACATTAACGAATGGGGGAAAAAAGTGCCCGTTTTTACAGACTGTCCGTAAAAATACGGACGGTTGGCAACACTGCAGTGACAGTAGGTTCTGTAACAACTATATACTAAGTAAGGGATAAGTAATAAATAGTATATACTAAGTTGATGATTTCACTACTGTACCATATAATATCTAATATTCTAGAAAGGTGTTTTGCGGATTTATAGGTCTTTTTCAATCCATTTTCATGTAGCATGTCCTGAAACCATTGGAGCATTGTCCTCCAGAACTGTAGTTGTTGTAAATGGTAAACATCTGGTGCTGAGTTTGAGCTGCTTGTTGTTCGATAACGACACCGGGGTGACATGTGGTTCTAATCATCCCGTGGTCGTTTATTCTAGTGTTTTAAAGAAACACGAATCTACTGAGTTTATTTTGATGCATCAGATACAAGGAGTCCTTAAAAAGCAACTTTCCAAAGTTCTATCTTACCCAGCCAACAAATGAACTGATGATGAGCCATATTGTTATCCTAATTCCAGAGCAAGGAACAGCAGTGTTGGGATTCTTGTGCTAATTTTGTTCTTTTTTCTCTAAAAGTCTTCTGAAGGGGAGGTAAAGCTTTCGGGAGATGAGCAGGAAAGTCTGAGTCTGGAAGACGAAGTGTTTAACCCCAACATGAGCTCGTTTAAGCATGAGAACGTGGAGGACCTCTATGAGATTCTGGAGAAGATGGGCAGGTAAGGCTGATCTTCTAGACGTGACTTTACAATCATTTTTTAATACTTGTAAAATGTAGGGTAGATATTTTTTTCCACTTCTGATTCAAAACTCAAGCTTCTTGTTACTGCGTTCTAATTTTGTATGTGTTGAAAATCTCTTCAATTCAATAATTTTTGTTTCACACATTGTAAAAAAACATGATTGCTTGCTTAGTTCCACCCATTACCTCTGAGAACCATTCCTTGGTTTCACCCCCTACACACCTCTGACCACTATTCCTTGGTTCCACCCATTACCCATCTCCGAGCACTATTCCTTGGTTCCACCCATTACCCACCTCTGAGCACTATTCCTTGGTTCCACACATTACCCACCTCTGAGCACCATTCCTTGGTTCCACCCATTACCCACCTCCGAGCACCATTCCTTGGTTCCACCCCCTACCCACCTCTGAGCACCATTCCTTGGTTTCACCCCTACCCACCTCCGAGCACCATTCCTTGGTTCCACCCCCTACCCACCTCTGAGCACCATTCCTTGGTTTCACCCCTACCCACCTCTGAGCACCATTCCTTGGTTTCACCCCTACCCACCTCCGAGCACCATTCCTTGGTCTCACCCCTACCCACCTCTGAGCACTATTCCTTGGTTCCACCCATTACCCCACCTCTGAGCACCATTCCTTGGTTCCACCCAATACCCACCTCCTGAGCACCATTCCTTGGTTCCACCCCCTGCCCATCTCTGAGCACCATTCCTTGGTTCCACCCCCTGCCCATCTCTGAGCACCATTCTTTGGTTCCGCCCCCTGCCCATCTCTGAGCACCATTCCTTAGTTCCACCCCTACCCATCTCTGAGCACCATTCCTTGGTTCCACCCCCATGCCCATCTCTGAGCACTATTCCTTGGTTCCACCCATTACCCACCTCTGAGCACCATTCCTTGGTTTCACCACCTACCCTCCGAGCACCATTCCTTGGTTCCAACGCCTACCCACCTCTGAGCACCATTCCTTGGTTCCACCACCTACCCACCTCTGAGCACCATTCCTTGGTTCCACCCCCTACCCACCTCTCAGCAATGGATACAGAACCAAGTATCAATTCATGGTGCTAAGTAATTTGTATGTAATTTGTATATGATAGGAAGTAAATCAGATCCCCTGTAGCCAGCAACAATGGTGCACCCCCAGCAACAATAGACTCTGAACAGCTAGCAACAATAGACCCCTCCCTCAAGAGTTGTCTCCCAGCAACGATTGTCTCCCAGTAGCATAAGAGCCCCCCCAGCAACAATAGACCCCCCTGTAAAAAGAGATCCCCTCAGGCAACAATAGATCCTCCAGCAGCCAGCATCAATAGACCCTCCAATACACCCCAGCACTCCTTGCCATTACATATATTCAGAGCTGGAGGTGCCGGAAATGTGTTCCCCCACGTTCCTGCTGAAAAAAAGCCCTTGGTATAATCTTGTGAGCATCGTAAATCTTTGAATATTTACTGACACCATTGATGGGGACACAAGAATAATGTGTCTGTTTTTTTCCCGGAGGCCATGCTGGTCAATGGACGTGAATGGGAGATTGTGGGCAAAAAAAATCTTGGGGGGGCCCCCAATATAATTTCGCTCTCCACCTGCTCTGAGACATACAATAAATATCAGCTAGGCTTAAAATCAGTTTACTGTATCAGATCAGGCAGTGATTGCAATTGGTTGCCAGAGGTTACAGCATATCGTTACCACTTACTGACTGGTTGGTAGAGGTTACAGCACACATTACGGCTCACTGATTAGTTGCTAGAAGTTACAGCACATGTTTTTTTCTTGTTGATTGGTTGCTAGAGATTACTGTACAGTAATACTGCTCACTGATTGGTTGCTAGAAGTTACAGTACATCATCTTCTCACTGCAGAGGGGCATGGTGTACATATGAATGCTACCTTTATTTACATATGAATGCCGCAAGATAAAGGCATAATGAGCTAGCATGCATAATTACTTACCCAAAAACGAAGCCCCTGCAGCCGTCCTCGTCTCCCCCTCCGGCCGGCGACATCTATCCCGGAGTTTACTTCCGGGCATCGCCACGATGACGTCACTCCGGCTCATGCGCGCGGGGGCCGCACAGTACAACTGACACAACGGCACGTACGTGCCATTGCTTCAGTTGGCTTAAGTACATATGTGCCGCATGGCGTAGGCACATGCAAATACAGGGATATCTCCTAAACCGTGCAGGTTTAGGAGATATCCAGTGCAGCTACAGGTAATTCTAGGCTTGCCTGTAGTTTAAAGTGGTTGTAAAGCAGGGGTGTCCAAACTTTTTTCAAAGAGGGCCACATTTGATGAAGTAAACATGCTCGAGGGCCAACTATTTTGCTTGACATTCTTTGAACCATTAAAATTTGATCCAAGCGTGTTCGTCCGAGCACTAATACACTGCCTTTGTGGCTGTGTGTGGTGAAGAGATGAGCTTGGGCGTTTTATTTTGGATATACTGTATATATTTCTTTTGTGGCCCCAACGAATCCCAGAGCGCTGCTCAGGACTAAGGATGAGCTTGGACGTGTTATTTGGATATACTGTATTTATCAGCATATAACACGCAAAGGCTTACCATTGCCATGAATGCAGCCTCACAATTGTCATTAATGCAGCCTCACAATTGCCATGAATGCAGCCTCACATGTGCTCTGAATGCAGCCTCACCATTGCCTCAGTGCAGCCTAATCGATGCCCATCTGCAACCTCGGAGGGGACAGGGAGGGACAAGTGGCGTCAGATTACAAACAGGAGAATTTCTTGTTTACTCGGTGGTCTCTTTAATATAAAGTCCCGCCTCCTATGATAAACAGAATAGTCATCCAAGAGATTCTCTTCATGTAATCTGAGGCCTTGTACACACGAGGGAATAGATCCCATGGGAACGGTCCGACGGACCGTTCCCATCGGATCTGTCCGCCGGATTGCTTTGATCCGATGGCTGTACACACCATCGGATCAAATTCCCCGCCGGCGGACAGCGCGGTGACGCGGCGGTGACGTTGACGCCGCCACGTGACCGCCACGTCACCGCACCAGGAAGTAAACACTTCCGCGCGCATGCGTCGGATCCATTCACAGGATACGACGCATGTGCGGGCAGATATGTCCGCTGTTTGCCGTACTAACCAGCGGACATATCTGACGGACAGCTCTCCGGCGGAAAAATTCCAAAGTATGCTTTGGAAATTTTCCGCCGGAGGAATCCGGCCAAAACGGTCCGTTTGCCCCTACACACGAGCGGATTTTTCGGCTGAAATGGTCCGTCGGACCATGTTCAGCGGATTTATTCACTCGTGTGTAGAAGGCCTGACGGCGCGCGTCCTGTCCCCTCCGAGGCAGCTCTTATAAATAAGGGGCTAATTGTAAACTGGCGTATCGTATGCTATTTACACTACGCTGCCGCAACTTTTACGGGCAAGTGCTGTATTCTCAAAGCACTTGCTCCGTAAGTTGCGGCGGCGTAGCGTAAATAGGCCGGCGTAATGCAAAATGGGAAGGTAGGGGGTGTGTTCTATCTAAATTAAGCGCGTCCCCGCACCGAACGAACTGCGCATTCGCCGGCTGGGAACGTAGCCCAGTGCGCATGCTCCAAATCACGACGCAAATACTCAATGAAAACGACGTGAACGTCACTTGCGCAAAGCCCTATTCATGAATGTTTTCGGCAACGACGTAAACAACGGGAAAAAATAAGCTGGCACGCTGTCCATACTTAACATTGGCTGCGCCTCATATAGCAGTGGTAACATTACGCATGAGTTACGCTTATGCAAACGACGTAAAAAAAATCGCCGGCTGGGCGTACATTCGGGAATCGGCGTATATATCTCATTTGCATATTCAGGAACGCCACCTAGTGGCCAGCGTAAAAATGCAACTTAGATACGACGGCGTAAGAGACTTACGCCAGTCGGATCTGATGGAAATCTATGTGTAACTGATTCTATGAATCAGGTGCATAGATACGAGGGCTCAGACGCAGAGATACGATGGCGAATCTGGAGATACGCCGTCATATCTCTTTCCTGAATCTAGCCCAAGGTATATATCTTTTGTGGCCCCCCAGGGCACATGTCAGGCTGCAATGGCTATATATATATATCCAAATCGCCAGGGGGGGCCGCAATTGGCCCCCGGGCCGGACTTTGGACATGCCTGCCTTAAACAGGGGACTCCTCTTGTAGGACTGGACCCAGAACCTACACCCCTCTGCTCTAGGCCTCAGACTATTTATGGGTTCTCCACCCATCTACTGGATACACCTCAGCAGGGATTGGCTGGATCCCCATAAATATTCAAGCAGCTTCTCTATCTTTCCTCCCACTGTGATTCTAGGCAAGGGGCCTTATCTGACTGGTGGGCCCCTTTAATTTTTAAGCACCATTAAATGGATCATAATGAATACTTATAGTATGAAATGAATTCATTGACTCATAGCTTTCAGTCCTCTGGAGTTCCGTGATTCATTAGCAATCGGTATAGACTAGAATCTCTAAATTATGTATAAACTACTAAATAATTGAATTCCCCTGTCTGCACTGGGGAAATATAGGAATACGGATCTCTCACTAATAAAAGATTTTTCTGGCGAGGCAAAATCTACGGCATGTCTTTGATGAATGCAATGTTGCCCTGTGATTACCCCAAACTCAGGGGCTTAGTCATCTCCACAGTGTCCCGTATTCACAAAGCACTTACACCGACGTATCTCCAGATACGCCGCATAAGTACAAATATATGCGCCGTCGTATCTGTGCGCCGGACCCACAAACTTAGATACGGCTAAAAACAGACTTCATCCCACCGACGTAACTTGCCTACGCCGGCGTAGAGTGGGCGCATATTTACGCTGGACGCATGTGGCGCTCCCATAGATTTTCTATTCAAATATGCAAATGAGGGAGATACGCCGATTCACGAACGTACTTGCGCCCGGCACATGATTTACGCTGTTTGCGTAAGTTTTACGTCCGGTGTAAAGTTATGCGCATCCCATGTAAAGGTATGGACCAGGGAACACAAGCCTATGTATTGTACATTGGACGTCTGTGAATTTGGGCCGACGTGGGTCTGGCTGGGCGTAGGTTACGATCACGGCGTACACAGTGACCCGGCGTATCTTAGGCAGTTGTTCCGGCGTGGTTGTGAGCATGCGCACAGGGATACGTCCACGTCCCGACACATGCGCAGTTCATTTTAAGTACTTGTCTGGCGCCCGGCCCATCATTTGCATGGGGTCACGCTTCATTAGCATGGATCACGCCCACTTCCGCCTACGAAATATACGCTACGCCGGCGCAGAGTTGGGAGCATTTGCTTTGTGAATTCCATGCTTGCCTCTCCGCACTGGTCCGGCGTAGCGTAAAACATACGCTACGGCGGCATAAATATGCGCCGATGTCTGTGAATCCAGGCCAGTGAGTCTATGTTCTTGAAGAAAGGCTGCAAGTGTTCCAAAGGGATCTCATAACGCGTATTATGCCCCGTACACACGATCGGAATTTCCGATGGCCTTAAATCCGATGACATTTTTTGTCGGAATTCCATTCAAGCTGTCTTGCATACACACTGTCAGACCAAATTCCGACCGTCCAAAAAGCGGTGACGTAAAACACTACGACGAGCCGAGAAAAAATTAAGTTCAATGCTCCCAAGCATGCGTCGACTTGATTCTGAGCATGCGTGGGTTTTTTTCTCCGTCGGACCATAGGAATTTCCTATCCAGTTTTTTTTCAATCGGAAAAAAATAAATTTTATTTCTAAACACAGACGGAAATAAGTCCGATGGGGCCCACCCACGATCGGAATTTCCCATGAAACAAGTCCATTGGAAATTCCGATCGTGTGTACGCAGCATAAGGAAAACAAAGAAAAATAAGTATCTATTCTGATAAAGTGGTACCTGTTATTTGACACAATGCGATTTGTAGCTCTAAACATGTCAAAATTGCAACAAATACAAAAAGGGTGTTAAGTTGGGTTCTTGGCAATGGAGGCATAAATGCCACTGCCAGTCAACCACCATAACCGCCCAAAGTTCACTAACCCTCTCTCTGCCAATCCTTCCAACATAACATAAAACATTTTTGCATTGACACCAATGATGGGGCACCCTTCCTCCCACTGACACCAGTAATGGGGAAAACGATTCCTCCCACTGACACCAATGATGGGGCGCCATTCCTCCCACTGACACCAATAATGGGAGAATGATTCCTCCCACTGACACCAATGATGGGGCACCCTTCCTCCCACTGACACCAGTAATGGGGAAAAAGATTCCTCCCACTGACACCAATGATGGGGCGCCATTCCTCCCACTGACACCAATAATGGGAGAATGATTCCTCCCACTGACACCAATGATGGGGTACCATTCCTCCCACTGACACCAGTAATTGGAAAACGATTACTCTCACTGACACCAATGATAGGGTGCCATTCCTCCCACTGACACCAGTAATGGGGAAAACAATTCCTCCCACTGACACCAACAATGGGGCACTATTCCTCCCACTGACACCAATAATGGGAAAACGATTCCTCCCACTGACACCAATGATGGGGTGCCATTCCTTCCACTGACACCAGTAATTGGAAAACGATTCCTCCCACTGACACCAACAATGGGGCACTATTCCTCCCACTGACACCAATAATGGGAAAACGATTTCTCCCACTGACACCAATGATGGGGTGCCATTCCTTCCACTGACACCAGTAATTGGAAAACGATTCGTCCCACTGACATCAATGATGGGGCGCCATTCTTCCCTATGACACCAGGAATGGGGAAAACGATTCCTCCCACTGACACTAACAATGGGGCACCATTCCTCCCACTGACACCAATAATGGGAAAACGATTCCTCCCAGTGTCACCAATATCCTCCCACTGACACCAGAAATTGGGAAAACGATTCCTCCCACTGACACCAATAATGGGAAAACGATTCCTCCCACTGTGACACCAATGATGGTGCGCCAATCCTCCCACTGACACCAATAATGGGAAAACAATTCCTCCCACTGACACCAATGATGGGGTGCCATTCCTCCCACTGGCACCAGTAATTGGAAAACGATTCCTCCCACTGACACCAATAATGAGGCACTGATAAATCCCCTAATACCAAAGATGGGGTATTGTTTACATCCACTGATGCTGTGACATTTCCTACTTCCACTGACCACGGTCCAGCCCACTTAAAGTCTGAAGCACAGCAAACTGGCCCTTTGTTCAGAAAGTTCAGAGACCCCTGATCTAGAGCAAGGCTTCCACAGGGCCGAGGACTAGGGACAAGTACCGATACTTTTTTTCATGTACTCGCCGATACCGAATACCGATACTTTTTTTAAATGTCATGTGACAGTTTTCAAACCACAATACAGACTAAGGATATTTTCTTTAGAATTATGAAGAACTCTAACTCAAGACATTATAAAAGAGTAAAAATGAATAAAAATGTTTTATTTTCTTGTCATGCAGTAGTAAAAAACTCAAAGAATTTTCACAGAACATGTTGATAAATACAAAAAAAGTATTCTATTTAGGTATCGGGAGCATTTGTGCGAGTACAAGTACTCCCGCAAATACTTGGTATCGGTCCCGATACTAGTATCGGTATCTGGACAACCCTAATTAGGAGTAAATACATTTTGGTGTAAAATCACCGATTTTGCTGATGTCCAAATTTGGTCAAAGTGGGATTTTTTATTCAAATTATTGAGCAGAACTTTTTGTTGGGGGGAAAATGTGCTACTTCTTTTTTTCTTTGCTATGTACCGTATTTTCTACAATTTTTTTTTCTTTTTACTAAATTTCATGTAGAAATTGTTTTCTTTTTTAATTTATATATATATATATATATATATAATATATATATATATATATATATATATATATATATATTTTTTTTAATTTTGTATCTTTTGGTTGTTGATTGTGTAGTCATTTTTATTTTTACTTCCTTTTCTTGCTATGAAAAATGAGGCGCAAAAGAACATTTTTTTGGCACGAGAACTGATCCAGGATAGTTGGCAGGAACTTTCATAACTCTCAGGAGCTATTTAGAGCCTCTTGGACTAAAAAATAACTTGACTTCGCTGTTGACTCCAAACTGAAATCTGATTTTTCGCTGAAGTTTCAGAAAGCTATAATCCCTCAATTTTTCTTATCCATAATAAGGACTAACCCTCTGCCCCATGTGCAGGCTCGTCGTGACAAGGCAAGCAAACCAAGCAATTGCTTGGGGCCCCGAGCTGGCCTGGGGACCCAGGCAGGGCCCTTGCCACGCTTCCTATAAATACTGCAGCTGCCTGAGCATTCTATAGAGAGCCTCAGGCGGCTGCAGCACTGCTGCCTCTCTCGTCACTTCTTCCCCTTCCATGTAGCGTGGCCGAGCTCCTCTTCCTTCCTCCTGTCAGTGCTCAAGTCACTTCCTTTTCAGTCCGGCTGGGAACAGGAAACTGAATCTCCTGCCACACAGTATGGTAGAGAGGGGGGGTGGGAGTAAAAAGAACATAGGGAAGGGGGAGTAAAAAGAACACGGGCCCCCATGCCAAACTTCGCCCCCTTTCCCTTAAAGATAGGGTCAGGGTGCCCCCCCCCCATCCCTGCAATAAACCATTGCGCCAGGGGCAGCTTCCCCTCCTGCCCACCCCCTGTCCCAGCCCTGCTCTCTAGCTCCATCATTACCTCCCTCCCCTGCTTGCCTCCAAAAATTATTCAGATCTTCTCCCATTGTCTAGAGTCTCCCAATTCCTCCAGCTCTCTAGTTCCCTAGTCACCTCCTCCCATGCTTGCCTCCATGACTTCTTCTGAGCCTCTTCCATATTTTGGATTCTCTCTTGCTCTATCATCACCTCCTCCCATGCTTGCCTCTGGGTTAAATTTCAAGGCTTCCTTCTCTCCAGCTCCATCATCACCTCCTCCCCTGCTTGTCTCCAGAAATGTTTCAGATCTTCTCCCATTGTCTGGAGTCTCCCAATTCCTCCAGCTCTCTAGTTCCCCAGTCACCTCCTCCCATGCTTGCCTCCAAGACTTCTCCAGAGCCTATTCCATCCTTTGGGTCCTCTCAAGACTTCCTTCTCTCTTGCTCCATCATCACCACCTCCCGTACTTGCCTCTAGAAATTCTTCAGATCTTCTCCCATTCTCTGGATTCTACCAAAACCTCCTGCTCTTTAGCGCCCTCATCACGTCCTCCCATGCTTGCCTCCAGGACTTCCCTAGAGCCTTTTTAATCCTTTGGATCCTCTCAAGACTTCATTCTTCCTTGATCCATCACCTCCTCCTGTGCTTGCCTCTAGAAATTCTTCTGATCTTCTCCCATTCTCTGGATTCTACCAAAACCTCCTGCTTTTTAGCTCCCTCATCACTTCATCCCATGCTTGCCTCCAGGAATTCCCTAGAGCCCCTTCAATACTTTGGATCTTCTCAAGACCTCATGCTCTCCACCTCCCTCATCACTTTCTCCCATGCTTGCCTCCCAGGACATATCCAGAGTATTGTCTATCCTCTGGAGCCTCCCAAGGCCTCTAGCTCCCCAGCCATCTTCTCCCACACTCACCTCCAGGACTTCTCCAGAGCCTTTTCCATCCTCTGTATCCTTTCAAGGCTTCCTTTTCTCTAGCTCCACTCTCTATTTCCCCAGTCACCTCCTCCCATGCTTGCCTCCATGACTTCTCCTGAGCCTCTTCCATATTTTGGATTCTCTCTTGCTCCATCATCACCTCCTCCCATGCTTGCCTCTGGGTTACATTTCAAGGCTTCCTTCTCTCCAGCTCCGTCATCACCTCCTCCCCTGCTTGCCTCCAGAAATGTTTCAGATCTTCTCCCATTGTCTGGAGTCTCCCAATTCCTCCTGCTCTCTAGTACCCCAGTCACCTCCTCCCATGGTTGTCTCCACGACTTCTCCTGAGCCTCTTCCATCCTTTGGATTCTCTCTTGCTCTATCATCCCCTCCTCCCGTGCTTGACTCTGGGTTACTCTTTAGATCTTCTCCCATCCTCTGGATTCTACCAAAACCTTCTGCTTTTTAGCTCCCTCATCACTTCCTCCCATGCTTGCCTCCAGGACTTCCCTAGAGCCCCTTCAATACTTTGGATCTTCTCGAGACCTCCTGCTCTTCATTTCCCTCATCACTTCCTACCATGCTTGCTTCTAAGGACTTCTCCAGAGTCTTGCCTATCTCTGGAGCCTCCCAAGGCCTTCTGTTCTCTAGCTCCCCCATCATGTCTTCTCCCACACTCACCTCCAGGACTTCTCCAGAGTCTCTTCCATCCTCTGGATCCTTTCAAGGCTTCCTTCTCTACAGCTCCATCATCACCTCCTCCCCTGCTTGCCTTCAGATTTTTTTCAGATCTTCTCCCGTTGTCTGGAGTCTCCCAATTCCTCCTGCTCTCTAGTTCCCAGTCACCTCCTCCCATGGTTGCCTCCATGACTTCTCTTGAGCCTCTTCCATCGTTTGGATTCTTTCTTGCTCTATTATCCCCTCCTCCCATGCTTGACTCTGGGTTACTTATAGATCTTCTCCCATCCTCTGGATTCTACCAAAACCTCCTGCTCTTTAGCTCCCTCATCACTTTCTCCCATACTTGCCTCCAGGACTTCCCTAGAGCCTCTTCAATCCTTTGGATCTTCTCAAGACCTCCTGCTCTCCACCTCCCTCATTATTTTCAAACATGCTTGACTCGAATACTCATCACTTAGGGAAGTCTATCACACCTCTACTTAAAGGGGTTGTGGAGGATTTTTTCCCCCCTAAATATCTTCCTTTACCTTAGTGCAGTCCTCCTTCACTTACCTCATCCTTCCATTTTGCTTTGAAATGTCCTTATTTCTTCTGAGAAATCCTCACTTCCTGTTCTTCTGTCTAACTCCACACAGTAATGCGAGGCTTTCTCCCTGGTGTGGAGAAAGCCTCTCGAGGGGGCGAGCAGGCAAGTCAGGACACTGTGTGTTAGTGGGCGTCCTGACACTCCTGCTTGCCCCCTCCCCCTCAAGAGGCTTTCTCCACACCAGGACATTTAAAAGCAAAATGGAAGGATGAGGTAAGTGAAGGAGGACTGCACTAAGGTAAAGGAAGATATTTAGGGATTTTTTTTTTTTTTTGTCTTTTTATCTGAAGTTAGAAGCTGATTGTTTTTAATACACAGCTGCACCAGATTTTTAGTAAATCAAATCTAAAATGTCAACTTGACTTTGTAGTGCAAGTTAAGATCAGCCCTTCGCTTTATTATCGTGTGATGGCATTCATCCATAGCAATGGTCTCCAAACTGCGGCCCGGGGGCCAAATGCAGCCCTTTGCTTGCCTTTATCTGCCCTTGGGACACTATTTCTCCCACTGACACCAATAATAGAGCATTCATTTCTGTACTGACATCAGCAATGGGCACCATTCCTCCCACTGACACCAATGATGGGGCACCATTCCTCCCACTGACACCAATGATGGGGCACTATTATCCTCACTGACACCAATGATGGGGCACTGATCACTCCCCTAATACCAATGATGGGGCATTGTTTACTCCCACTGATGCTGTGACATTTCCTACTCCCACTGGTGACGGTCCAGCCCACCTAAAGTCTGAAGCACAGCAAACTGGCCCTTTGTTTAGAAAGTTCAGAGACCCCTGATCTACAGCAAGGCTTCCACAGGGCCGAGGACTAGAGATGATTAGGATGACATTTATTTTGATGTAAAATGACCAATAACCTTGATGGCTAAATTTGGTCAAAGTGGAATTTTTTAATTCAAATTATTGAGCAGTTTACTTATTGTTGGGGGGGGGGGGGGGGAGTGCTACTTTATTATTTTTTTTTCTATTTTTTTCTTTTTACTAAATATTATGTAGTAATGTATTTTTCCCCCCTCCTTTTTCTTTTTGCTAAATATTTTTTGTAATGTGTTTTTTTCTTTCTTTTTTCTCTTTTGTTTTTACTTTTTACTAAATATTATGTAGTATTTTTTTTTCTTTTTACTAAATATTATGTAGTAGAGTGTTTATTTTTTCCATTTTTCTCTTTTTTCTTTTTACTAAATATTATGTAGTAATGTGTTCTTTTTCTCTTTACTACATAATATTTCGTAAAAAAAAATATTACTAAATATTATGTAGTAGAGTGTTTATTTTTTCCATTTTTCTCTTTTTTCTTTTTACTAAATATTATGTAGTAATTTTTTTTTTTCTCTTTACTACATAATATTTCGTAAAAAAAAAAAAAAAAAATGCATTACTGCATAATATTTAGTAAAACTAAATTTCTTTTTTTTCTCCCACTTTACTTTTTATTAAATAATATGTAGTAATGTGTTTTTTCTCTTTTTCTCTCTTTGCTACAAAGACAAAGAGAAAAAACAAAAAACACAAAATATTTAGTAAAAAGTAAAAAGAGAAGAGAAAAAAAAACATTACTACATAATATTTAGTAAAAAGAAATGTGTGTTTTTTTTTTCTCCTTTATACTAAATATTATGTAGTAATGTGTTTTTTTGCATTTTTCTTTTCTCTCTTTACTACATAATATTTAGTAAAAAGTAAAGAGAAAAGGAAAAGAAAAACACATTACTACATAATATTTAGTAAAAAGAAATGTGTGTTTTTTTTTCTCTTTACTTTTTTCTAAATATTATTTAGTAATGTGTTTTTTTTTTTTTACATTTTTAATCTTTTGGTTGTTGATTGTGTACTCATTTGAATTTTATTTTTACAACCTTTTCTTGCTGTGGAAAAAAGGAACATTTTTTTGGCACGAGAACTGATCCAGGATAGTTGGCAGGAACTTTCATAACTCTCAGGAGCTATTTGCCTGTTGGACAAAAAAAAAGGAAGAAAATAAAACTTAATTTCGCTTATTCCCTGTTGACTCCAAACTGAAATCAGATTTTTGCTGAAGTTTCAGAAAGCTATAATCCCTCAATTTTCTTGTCCGTAAAGAGGACTTACCCTCTGCCCCATGTTATTTAAAGTTAGGGTTGTTATAGATGTAGGGCCAGATTCAGGTAGATGGGCGCATCTTTATTCTGGCGTAACGTTTCTCATTTACGTTACTCCGCCGTAAGTTTAGGAGAAAGTACTGTATTCACAAAGCACTTGCTCCTAAAGTTGTGGCGGCGTAGCGAAAATGGGCTGGCGGAATTCAAATTGGGCGGGTAGGGGGCGTGTAGTATTTAAACTAGGCGCGATCCCACGGCGAACGCACTGCGCATGCGCCGGCCGTCAATGTATCCCAGTGCGCATGCTCCACATTAGGACGGTGTTTTCTACGTGAACGTCAATGACGTCAATCCCCATTCACGGACGAGTTACGCAAACGACGTTAAACTTTTTCCTTTTCGACGCCGTCACGACGGCCATACTTAACATAGGATACGCATGCTTTTTGTTGCTTTATTTTTACGCCGGGAAACCCCTTACGGAAACGTCGTAAAGTGACTGCATCGGGCCCGCGTACGTTCATGAATTGCCGTATCTTGCTGATTTACATATTCTCTGCGTAAATTAGTGGTAACGCCCCTAGCGGCCATTTTAAAATTGCAGTTCCTATACGACGGCGAAATACAATTACGCCGCTCATATCTGGACTCAATCCCGCCGTATCTTGTTTTCTGAATACAGAAAACAGATACGCCAGCTTAGGTTATCTAGAGATAAGCCGCGTAAATTCTACCTGAATCTGGCCCGTAATTTTTATATTCCCCTAAACGTGATGAGCATTATGCTGCGTACACATGACCGTTTTTCGGGTTCTAAAAAATGAACTTTTTTTTTTGTCATTAAAAACGATCGTGTGTGGGCTCCAGAGCATTTATCACGATCTAAAAAATACGCATTAAAAATTTCGAACATGCTCTATTTTTTCACAACTTTTTTAACGTTGTCGTTTTTAAGGTTGTAAAAAATGGTCGTGTGTGGGCTTTAACGACGTGAAAAACCCGCGCATGCTCAGAAGCAAGTTATAAGACGGGAGCGCTCGTTGTGGTAAAACTACCGTTCGCAATAGAGATGGCCCATTCATCACGCTGTAACAGACAGACAAGCATGAATCGTTTTTATTAACACAAAGCCGCCCAAAGGGCGGCCCATCCACATGAAAGTTCCCCTTTATAGTGCCGTTGTACGTGCTGTACGTCACCGCGCTTTGCTAAAACCTTTTTTTTTCACGATCGTGTGTAGGCAAGGTCGTTTTAATGATCGGGTTGAAAAAAACTTTGTTTTTTTCTAGAGCCTGAAAAATGTAATTTTTTAGAACCTGAAAAACGGTCATGTGTACGCGGCATTAGATCCTGAATATGTCACTTTTTTGCATGCTGAACGGCTTTAATATTATGTTCTATGTGTAAATGACCGCCACTGCGACGCTTTAACTGACATTTGCGCGGTCGTGCGACGTGGCTCCCAAACAAAACTGACGTCCTTTTTTCCCCACAAATAGAGCTTTATTTTGGTGGTATTTGATCACCTCTGCGGTTTTTATTTTTTGTGCTATAAACAAAAAAATGCGACAATTTCAAAATAAATATATATTTTTTTACTTGTTACTATAATAAATATCCATTTTTTTTTTTTTAAAACAATTTTTTTCTCAGTTAAGGCCTTGCCTACACACGATCGTGGAAAAAAAAATGCTCTAGCAAAGCGCGGTGACGTACAACACGTACAACGGCACTATAAAGGGGAAGTTCAATGCGGATGGCGCCACCCTTGGGGCTGCTTTTGCTGATTTCGTGTTAGTAAGAGTTTGGTGAGAGACGATTCACGCTTTTCTGTCTGTTACAGCGTGATGAATGTGCTATCTCCATTACGAACGCTAGTTTTACCAGAACGAGCGCTCCCGTCTCATAACTTGCTTCTGAGCATGCACGTTTTTTTTCAAGTGGTTAAAGCCCACACACGACTGTTTTTTACGACATTAAAAACGTTGTGAAAAGTTAGAGCATGTTCGAAATTTTTAATGCCCATTTTTTACATTGTAAAAAATGCTCTGGAGCCCACACACGATCGTTTTTAATGACATAAAAAAAAGTTATTTTTTACAACCCGAAAAACGGTCGTGTGTACGCGGCATAAGAGTGAAATGTTTCCTGCTGATTGGTTGAGGGCATCCAGCGCAGCCCATCCAGAGTACATCACTGCCATCTCTCAGCTGATCTGTTACAGTCTGTCCTATAAACAGGAAATGTTTATCACTATTTCTATGTAGTTTATCACCCATCGTGTATATCACCCGTCTCCCATCCTTCCTGTGTAGGGAAACACGGACCTGGTACAAGTGGTGATAATGGTTTGTGAGGCTGATAAGTGACCCATACGGAACTGTCCTTTACATCATGTGCCATCAGATAACCTCATATGTGTTTGTCCACAGTTTTTTTAATACATTTCTCCATTAAAGTAATCAAATTCTGTGCTAGTCTTGTGCTTCAGCCACCCCTACCAGATAGAATAGCCTAGTCCAGTGATGGCGAACCTTGGCACTCCAGATGTTTCGGAACTACAATTCCCATGATGCTCATGCACTCTGCAGTGTAGTTGAGCATCATGGGAAATGTAGTTCCAAAACATCTGGGGTGCCAAGGTTCGCTATCACTGGCCAAGTCCTTCACCACACTTTTACAGTGCTTGATAAAGTTTTCATACCCCTTGAAATGTTCTACATTTTGTCCTGTTACAACCAAAAACGTAAATGTATTTTATTGGCGTTTTATATGATAGACCAACACAAAGTGGCACATAATTGTGGAAGAAAAATGATAAATGGTTTTCCATCTTTTTTAGAAATATGTGAAAAGTGTATATGTTACATAGTTACATAGTATTACATAGTTAGCTAGGTTGAAAAAAGACACAAGTCCATCCAGTTCAACCATAAAAAAAATAAAAATAAAAAATAAAACACAGTACATCCCATACACCCAACTCCATACCCACAGTTGATCCAGAGGAAGGCAAAAAACCCCAGCAGAGCGATGATCCAATTTGCTACAGGAGGGGAAAAAATTCCTTCCTGATCCCCCGAGAGGCAATCGGATTTACCCCGGATCAACATTACCTACAAATCTTGGTACTCAGTTATATTACGTGCATTTTAGGAAAGATGTGTGTGTGGGGGGGGGGGGGGTACATGTGTGTTCAGCCCTCTTTACTCTGATACGCCTAACTAAAATCTAGTGGAGCCAATTGCCTTCAGAAGTCACCTAATTAGTGAATAGAGTCCACCTGTGTGTAATTTAATCTCAGTATAAAGTACAGCTGTTCTGTGAAGCCCTCAGAGGTTTGAGAACCTTAGTGACATAGGCGTGCGCACAGGGTTTGCCAGGTGTGCCCAGGCACACCCTAATCCCCCTTTACAGCACAGATTCCCCCTACTTTCCTAGCTCCCTCCATCAGTGCTACCAGATCCCCTTCTCTCCCATCAGCTGTTGCTGCAAGGATGTTTTAGGATGAGTGGAGGAAGTGACCGGTAAATATGTAATTGACCATCCCCTTCCCTTTCTGAATGAACATAGTGAGTGATGTTTGAGGTTTGGGGTGCACACCCGAATCCTATAGACTGCGCACACCTATGCTTATTGAACAAACAGCATCATGAAGGCCAAGGAACACCCCAGACAGGTCAGGGATAAAGTTGTGGAGAAGTATAAAGCAGGGTTAGGTTATAAAAAAATCTCCCAAGCTTTGAAGATCTCACGGAGCTTCTGTTTAATCCGTCATCAGAAAATAGAAAGAGTATGGCACAACTGCAAACCTACCAAGACATGGCCGTCCACCTAAACTGACCGGGCCGGGCAAGGAGAGCATTCATCAGAGAAGCAGGCAAGAGGCCCATGGTAACTCTGGAGGAGCTGCAGAGATCCACAGCTCAGGGGGGAGAATCTGTCCACAGCAGGCCCGGACTGGCCATAGGGCATACTGGGCACATACCCAGTGGGCCACTGCAACCCGCGGGCCGCAGGTCACGTCTCTGTAATGTAGGGGGCGGGGGGTCTGTATGGGCTGTATTGTAGAGGGGGCTGTAATGTAGGGGGCGTCTGTATTGTAGAGGGGGTCTGTATTGTAGAGGGGTCTGCACTATAGGCAGGGGGGTCTGTACTGTTGGGAGGGGGTCTGTACTGTAGGGAGGTCTGTGTAACATGCAGGGGGTCCAGAACTGTTAGGGGGTATGTGTGGGGGGCTGTGTAATGTAAAGGGGTCCAGAGGTACGGTGCTATGTAATGTAAAGGGGTCCAGAGGGGCAGGGTGATGTTTAATGTAAAGGGGTCCGGAGGTACAAGGTGCTGGAACCCCACATCCCATCATTAACCGAGGCCGCGAAGCGCCACCACCTGCACATTACTTGCAAACCGAGTCACGATTTTTTAAAATACAGTGCTCATATTGCGAAATGCTTGTTAACCGTGTTACTCGTAATCCAAGGCTCCACTGTACCAGGTGCGCACAGCTATCAAGCGTCTAAAGGCTCGTGTACAAAGAGAGATCGAGGTGGAAAAAGGGACAAATATGCCTCCCATAGCGTAGTAAATTAAAAAGCTAGGATATTTATTAGAAATAAATGGTCTCTTACACCTTCTCACTTTGCGTCCGGTGTGCCCCCACGTCAGTCTCCGGCCACGCCCTACGCGTTGCGTCACAACACGTCACTTCATCAGGGGAACCGGATTGGCTGTTGAGAGAGGATATTTATATGGTATAGACAGGAAGTGGTGTGTCGGCCATTTTCTTGTAGTCCGTTTCAACAAACAGAATACAAATGTTTTCAGCTGTGAGTTAGTATTCCTGTTTTAGTTTCTGAGGATGGCGGTGCCTTTTTGAGAAAGTTACAATGTACCTACAATTTAGCCCCCAATGATAAGTTCACTACAATAAACTGATTTTATTCTCAGCAACCAATGCCCACATTTTCTATTTCTTATGAAAAAGCTTTCCTGTTCTTATCTCTCTGTCTGCAGTGGTCACTTCGGTGAGGTGAGGAAATGCAAAGAGAAGAGTACGGGGTGTCTGTACGCAGGAAAGTTCATAAAGACCCGCAAATGTAAAGGGAGCCGCCTGGGCCAGGAACGCGATCAGATAGAGCGAGAAGTCTTCATCCTCCAGCAACTCGAGCACCCCAATTGCATGAAGCTGTATGATGTCTTCGCCAGCAAGGCCGAGATGGTGCTCATCCTGGAACTGTAAGTAATGGTTGCTGTCCTTGACCTGTTGCTTGTTTTTCCTTCTTAACCACTTCAGCCCCGGACCATTATGCAGGTTAAGGACCTGGCCTCTTTTTGCGATTAGGCACTGCGTTGCTTTACTTGACAATTGCGCGGTTGTGCGACGTGGCTCCCAAACAAAATTGGCGTCCTTTTTTCCCCACAAATAGAGCTTTCTTTTGGTGGTATTTGATCACCTCTGCGATTCTTTCTTCTTTTTTTTTGCGCTATAAACAAAAATAGAGCAACAATTGTAAAAAAATTCAATATTTTTAACTTTTTGCTGTAATAAATATCCCAAAAAATATATATATAAAAAAAACATATTTTTTTCTTAGTTTAGGCCGATACGTATTCTTCTACCTATTTTGGTAATCTTTTTTGGAATAAGCGTTTATTGATTGCTTTGCGCAAAATTTATAGCGTTTACAAAATAGGGGATAGTTTTATGGCATTTTTATTAATATACTTTTTTTATTTAGTAATGGCGGCGATCAACGATTTTTTTCATGACTGCGACACAAAGAATTACAGCGGCGTATCTCCAGATACGCCGCCATAATTTCGAATTCCCGCTGGCGTATCTTTGTTTTGTATCCACAATACAAGATACGCCAGAATTATGCTAAGATACGACTAGCGTAACGTTATTACACCGTCGTATCTTAGTTGCATACTTACGCTGGACGCTAGGGGCGCTTCCGTCGTTTTTCCGTGTTGTATATGCAAATGAGCGAGTTACACCAATCCACGAATGTACGAGTGGCCGGCACATTCCTTTTACGTCGTTTGCGTAAGCGTAGGTCCGGCATAAAGTTACCCCTGCTGTATAGAGGCGTACGTAATGTTAAGTATGGACGTCGGGCCAGTGTCAAATTTTCCGTTGTTTGCGTAAACCGTTCGCGAATAGGGATTTGCGTAAGTTACGTTCACGTCGTTTTCATTGACTATTTTCGACGTGATTTCGCGCATGCGCACTGGGATACCTCCACGGACGGTGCATGCGCCGTACAAAAAACACGTCATTTACGTGGGGTCACGCTGATTTAACATAAATCATGCCCCATCTTCTAAATTTGAATTGCACCGCCTTACTCCGCCAAGATTGCACTACGCCGCCATAAGTTACAGCGGCAATTCTTTGTGGATAAGGAACTTACAGCGGCGTAGTGTAAATTAGATAAACTACGCCAGCGGCCATTCTTTGTGGATCTGGCCCTATAACTTTTGTGCAAACCAATAAATATCCACTTTTTGGATTTTTTTTTTGACCAATAGCCGAATACATATTGGTCTTTTTCATGAAGAAATTCGATTTTTTTTAAATTAGGTTTTGAAAATGAGGTTTCTCCTAGGGTGTCAAAAATCCTTAGCCTAGGCCTGCTGAAGTGATTAAATCCTTTGCAATAGGGTGTGATAGGACTGTGTCTCTGTCCCGACTGACTGACTTGAAAGAATCAAACCAAGCAAACATTTATTGATGAGCACAAGTAAGCTGCATAGATGGGCGCTGGTGAGGCTGCATTGATGGGCGCTGGTGAGGCTGCATTGATGGGCGCTGGTGAGGCTGCATTTGATGGGTGCTGGTGAGGCTGCATTTGATGGGTGCTGGTGAGGCTGCATTTGATGGGTGCTGGTGAGGGTGCATTTGATGGGTGCTGATGAGGCTGCATTGATGGGCGCTGATGAGGCTGCATTGGATGGGTGCTGGTGAAGCTGCATTTGCTGGGCGCTGGTGAGGCTGCATTTGATGGGTGCTTCATTAAAAATGTGGGGTATATATGGGTAGGACAAAGGGGGTGGAGCCAGGGGGCGGCAAAATGAGGTTTCGCCTAAGGTATCTGTGTCCCGACTGACTCACTTGAATGAATGGAACCAAGCAAAAATTCCTTGATGGGCACAAGTAGGCTAAATTTGATGGGCGCTGATGAGGCTGCATTGATAGGTGCTGGTGAGGCTGCATTTGATGGGCGCTGGTGAGGCTGCATTGATGGGCGCTGATGAGGCTGCATTTGATGGGTGCTGGTGAGGCTGCATTTGATGGGTGCTGGTGAGGCTGCATTTGATGGGTGCTGGTGAGGCTGCATTTGATGGGTACTGGTGAGGCTGCATTTGATTGGCGCTGGTGAGGCTGCATTTGATGGGTGCTGGTGAGGCTGCATTTGATGGGTGCTGGTGAGGCTGCATTTGATGGGCGCTGGTGAGGCTGCATTTGATGGGCGCTGGTAAAGCTGCATTTGATGGGCGCTGGTGAGGCTGCATTGTTGGGCTCTGGTGAGGCTGCATTTGATGGGCGCTGGTGAGGCTGCATTTGATGGGCGCTGGTGAGGCTGCATTTGATGGGCGCTGGTGAGGCTGCATTTGATGGGCGCTGGTGAGTCTGCATTTGATGGGCGCTGGTGAGTCTGCATTTGATGGGCGCTGGTGAGGCTGCATTTGATGGGCGCTGGTGAGGCTGCGTTTGATGGGCGCTGGTGAGGCTGCGTTTGATGGGCGCTGGTGGGCTGCATTTGATGGGCGCTGGTGAGGCTGCATTTGATGGGCGCTGGTGAGGCTGTGTTTGATGGGCACTGATGAGGCTGCATTTGATGGGCACTGGTGAGGCTGCATTTGATGGGCGCTGGTGAGGCTGCATTGATGGGCGCTGGTGGGCTGCATTTGATGGGTGCTGGTGAGACTGCGTTTGATGGGCACTAGTAAGGTTGCATTTGATGGGCACTGGTGAGACTGCGTTTGAAGGGGCACTGGTGAGGCTGCATTTGATGGGCGCTGGTGAGGCTGCATTTGATGGGCGCTGGTGAGGCTGCATTTGATGGGCGCTGGTGAGGCTGCATTTGATGGGCGCTGGTGAGACTGCGTTTGATGGGCGCTGGTGAGGCTGCATTTGATGGGTGCTGAAGTGATTAAATCCTTTGCAATAAGGTGTGATAGGAAGGAAAGGGTTAAGGGGGTTAAAACATTACCACTCTCTGATAAGATGGTTTATATCATGCTAGTCTCTTTTGCATGTAAATTTAAAAATGTAGAAAAAAAAGACTATAAATTCCCTTTAAAGGGTTGCGGATGCTTTTGGCCATGCTGTGTATTGGCCCTGGAAGTTTCCTGGAATACAGAGTAGTAACATCCTCTCCTCTGTATAACGTCGCTCGTATTTTTATCTCTGCCTTTGCTCTGCATCTTCTAAGCTCCTCTCTTCATCATCTTGGACTCTTGCCCTCCGCTTTGTTACTGGAGCGCGCCGAACGCTCGATCTGTGCCTGCAACACAAAAAAAAGTTCCATGCCTTGCTCCATGGCTGTTCCAGAAACCATTATAAAGCCATCCGTAATCATAACATTTCTTTTTACTGCCATACATAAAAATCTCCTGTGTCAGTTATCTAAAAAACTGAGGATTCGCAGAGTCCTGGCGTGATTTGTAACATGACGTTTGTGAGGGATTAGCCTGTTAACCACTTAAGACCCGGACCATTATGCAGGTTAAGGACCTTGCCCCTTTTTGCGATTCGGCACTGTGTTGCTTTAACTGACAATTGCGCGGTCGTGCGACGTGGCTCCCAAACAAAATTGGCGTCCTTTTTCCCCCACAGATAGAGATTTCTTTTGGTGGTATTTGATCACCTCTGCGGTTTTTATTTTTTGTGCTATAAACAAAAATAGAGCAACAATTTTGAAAAAAATACAAATTTATTTTACTTTTTGCTATAATAAATATCTCCATAAAAGATATAAAAAAAAAGGTTGTTTTCCTCAGTTTAGGCCGATACGTATTCTTCTACATATTTTTGGTTAAAAAAATCGCAATAAGCGTTTATCTAATGGTTTGCGCAAAATTTATAGCGTTTACATTATAGGGGATAGTCTTATGGCATTTTTATTAATAATTTTTTTTTACTACTAATGGCGGCGATCAGCGATTTTTTTATTTTTTTTTGGTGACTGCGACATTATGGTGGACACTTTTGACACATTTTTGGAACCATTGTCATTTTCACAGCAAAAAGTGCTATAAAAATGCACCACTTACTGTGAAAATGACAATGTAGTCAAGGAGTTAACCACTAAGGGGCACTGTAGGGATTAAGTGTGACCTCATATGTGTTTCTAACTGTAGGGGGCGGGGCTGGACGTGTGACGTCAGTGATCGTCTTTCCCTATATCAGGGAACAGATCTGACATTGCCACAATGAAGAACGTGGAAGGTGTGTTTACACTCACCTCTTCCCCCTGCTCCTGTGACCGATTGCGGGACACCAGCGGCGATCGGGTGCGGCAGCACGGTCACGGAGCTTCGGACCGCGACCCCACAGCTGGACTCTTAAAGAAAAAGTACAGGTATGTGGATGTGCCCAGCCGTGCCCTTCTGCCGACGTATAGCGGGGGAAAGGGGTCCTTAAGTGGTTAAGACCAGACCCCTTTGTCTGACATTGGTCTTAAAAATCTGCATTTTTTGCTAGGAAATTCCTTAAAACCCCCAAATATTACATTTTTTTTATATTTTTTTAGTAGAGAACCTAGAGAATAAAATGGCAGTCTTTGCAATATTTTATGTGTAAATAAAGATAAAAATAGATACCTAACATGTCATGCTCAAAATGGCACTCAGTAATGCCTGTCAGTAGCTCCTCATCAATGCTGCCTATCCAGTGTCGCCTATCAGTGCCGTCAGTGCCTGCCTATCAGTGCCCATCAGTTTTTTTTTCTTTAAATTGACGCTCTTTTTCGTTTATAGCGCAAAAAATAAAAACCGCAGAGGTGATCAAATACCACCAAAAGAAAGCTCTATTTGTGGGAAAATTTTGGTTTGGGTACAGTGTAGCATGACTGCGCAATTGTCATTCAAATTGCGACAGCGCTGAAAGCTAAAAATTATCCTGGGCAGGAAGGGGGGAAAGTGCCTGGCATGGAAGTGGTTAAACTTTGAACAGTCCACTCAATATGTATCCAATCAGGTCTCTGGTCTACACAGTTAAAGATTTAAAAATGTGTTTGTAATGTGCATGATCAGCTTTCAACTTTTACACATCGGCTCGAATTTCGGTTATTTTTCCCCAGGGCTCCAGATGTTTGATGAAACTTTAGTCGTCCCGTGATTAGCATCTGGGGATTTGTGTTAAAACCGCATTGGCTGATGTTATATAAGAAGGGAGAAGTGGGACACAGACGTGTTTACGAGTCTTCAGTCTTATAAAATCCCAGCTGTTCATCCTCAGCCTCCCTCACGGAGCAAGCTGGCCGAGCTAAAATCCGGCCAGGCTCTGAGGTAGATGTAGGCCGGAGGCCTGGTTCTGTACACAGCTGCTTGTGGTTTGTAGGGCCCATTAATCGTTGTTGGGTAAGAGAGGAGACGGACAGTGTTTTCATTCCGGAGATGGAAATGGTTATTCACAGGCTTTATTTTATATCTCCTAATCCTGGAAAACGCGCTTTGTTTACATCGGTGAAGGATGATGCGTCCCTCAGTGTTTATTGTTTGTTCGCAGATGGACGGAACATTCTGGAGACATAGAAATTCTTCATGACTGGAAGTGAGCACTTTCTTTGAGGGGCCAGCTTTTGTGTTTAGCCCTCTGTGGTACCTTTTTTTTCCGGTTGCTATGGCAACTGCCTCCCTCTATTCTAATGTAAGGATTGTTGTGATGGGTTGCCATGAAGGGCAAATCTTGTGTTTACCCCTCTGTGGGGCCTTTTCCCCCCTTTACCACACTAATAAATTTAAAGGCCTGGTTGCCATAGAGAGCAAAAACCTGTGTTTACTCCTCTGTTGTGCTTCTTTTTTTTTTTTTAGTTGCCATAGTAACTGCCTCCCTCTAAGGTTCTAATAAATTAAAGGAACGTTGTGCCTGGTGGCCATGGGGTGCAAAAATGTGTGTTTACTCCTCTGTTGTGCTTGTTTTTTTCTTTCTCGTACATCACGGGACACAGAGCGGCATATTCATTACTATGTGGGTTATATGGAGTACCTTCAGGTGTGGACACTGGCAATCTTCAAACAGGAAGTCCCCTCCCTATATAACCCCCTCCCCTAGAGGGAGTCCCTCAGTTTTTTCGCCAGTGTCTTAGGTGTTGGTCACGGAATAGCTTTGCTCCACATCCTTGGGATTAAGGGCGGGCTAACCGGATCTGTCCAAGGAGCCTCAGTGCCAAAGTGGACAGTACCCGGGCCCCAGACCGTGGGGTTTTGCCTATAATGCTCCTCTTTGGAGGGCTGGACCCTGGGCCCAGGACTTGGAGTTTGCAAAACCATAAAGTTCCTGTTTGCCAGGGTGCTATATAGGTCCAGGACAGTGGGTACCTTCATAGGACCCCAGGGCCTGAAGGTCTACTACGCTACCCACGGAGATGGGAGAAGATTGGATCAGTTTGCTGGTCAAACATCCTGCAGCATGGAGCAGGTAAGGGGGAGCCTGCGGGACTTGGTTCGACAGCAGGCTCCCCGGGGTAACCTAAAAGGGGGGATAGCCTAAGTATGCTCTGCATGGGCAACCGTGATCACTATGTCTAAAAGACAGGATGACACCCTTTCTCCCCCCATCACTAGGCCCCCCTGTTTAAATATGTGTTGCTAGCTAACCTGCTGTTTCTTCCTAGGGCTAGTAAGGATCCCTAGGGGCCTTGAGAGAGTCCTACCTGGCCGGGGGTTTGAATCTGCCGCCTGTTTCTGCGTGCCTGGATCTCCAGCAGCGCGGCTCCTCCATGTTCCTCCTGTTTCCGGCATACGCGCGCGTGCGCGCGCACGTCTTATTGACGTTTTTCGCGCCGTCCAGACAGGAGGGCGGGGGGGGGCGGGCCTGCGGCGTCATACAGGGGCGCGCCTTTGTGCTGTTATAGACAGCAGGCTTTGTCAGTGCTCAGTCTGAGGCTGATCTTTCAAGGAGAGGACGCAGAGCGGCAGAACAGTGACTCCCGGTGGCGGAAGAGGGGTAGTACATGTGGACTTTGTTCCAATGCCTTTATTGTTAAGCCAAGAATCCCCCTTATTTTGCAGCAGGTTGGAGGCTGGCAAACTTAAAGTAGGGTCACTGTATGTTGTCAAGGAAAATATATAATATATAATATATAATTATTTAAAAAAAAAAAAAAAAAAAAGAAAAAACCAACATACGGGCCCATCAGTTTTTGGGGACACTAAGTGATCTATTCTCCCCTAAACTCTGAAATTTGTACTCCTGCCCACTACAGTCTGTTGTGTGGGCGGAGTCCCTCGATTTTGTATTATGGCTTCCAAGGGTTCGGGGTCAAAGGGTACAAAAAAGACCAAAAAACAAAAGGGTTCCCTTTCTGATTCTGATATGCCGATTCTTTCCCCGCAGCTTATTAATTTAAGGAGCGCCTTGGATGAGCCATTAGGGGGATCTGGTGCGGAGGCTGGCCCAGATCAGCCCAGCCCTGTGTTTATCACAGAGGAGATGCTAGCCGTATCCCTAGGGGGGCTAGAAGAGAGAATAGCGGCATTGATCGCTAGAGCTATTCCTGGTAAGAAACGGGTTAGATCCCCATCACCAGGGGGTGTATCCTCAGATGCTGAGATTCTCTCTCCGGAGGAATTAGAATCACAGGAGGATCAACTTGACCTGAACCAAGAGGGTTCAGGGATGGAGGGGTCTACCTCTGAGGAACCATTTTCAGACTCCCAGACAGAGAGACTGTGGGTACAGTCTTTGACGGACATGGTCCGCTCGGCATTTAGTTTACCATTGCCAGAACCTCAGGTTCCTCCGGTATCCTCTCTGGGCTCTTTGAAAGCCCCGTTAAGCAACGCAGTTTTTCCGGTCCATCCTCTCTTGGAGGAATTGATCTTTCGGGATTGGGTACGGCCGGACAGGATTTTTTCTGCCACCGAAAAGATTTGCGGTCATTTATCCCATGGAGGAAAAATTCTCCAAGAAGTGGAGGCTCCCAATAGTGGATGCAGCCATCTCGTGTGTGAATAAATCACTAACTTGCCCGGTGGAAAACATACATATGTTTAAAGATCCGGTTGATAAAAGATTAGAGACACTTTTAAAAGCATCCTTTGCTACGGCAGGAGCAGTGGTGCAGCCAGCGGTAGCTGCAATTGGAGTTTGTCAGGCATTAAAAGACCAGACAAAAGAGATGTTAAAGGACATGCCTACCCAACAAGCAGAGGAGTTTGCTGACATTCCCAGAGCTCTGTGTTTCGCGGTAGATGCTATAAAAGATTCCATCCAGCAGGCTTCTCGTTTATCACTATGTTTGGTGCACATGAGAAGGCTCTTATGGTTGAAGAACTGGGCGGCGGAGCCCCCATGCAAAAAGCTTCTGGCAGGATTTCCCTCCCATGGAGGACGACTCTTCGGAGAAGATCTGGATAAATATATTCAGACTATTTCAAATGGCAAGAGTACCCTTTTACCGGTCAAAAAGACATTCCGGGCTCCTACATTTAGGAGGCAGTTTTTTCCTGTCTCGGGGCCCTCTAATTCCAGGCAGTATCGACGGCCGCCTGCACGATCCAACGTTATCAGTAGATCGCAAGGACAGACCCCTGGGGGTAAGAGGCCGTGGTATCGCAAGCCGTCAAAGACAGCCCCTAAGTCTGCATTATGAAGGGGCGCCCCCACTCTCAAGGGTGGGGGGAAGGCTTCGTCTCTTCTCAGAAGTTTGGGAAGCCAAGATCCCCGACAATTGGGTCCGGGCATCTGTAACCACAGGTTACAGACTGGAGTTTCTAAGATATCCTCCGCCTCATTTTCAAGAATCAAGGCTACCAAGGGATCCAGCAAGGAAGGCCTCAATGCTGGCAGCTTTGGATCACCTGCTTTGCCAGGACGTAATTATAGAAGTGCCAGCCCAAGAGCAAGGCCTAGGTTTCTATTCCAATCTCTTTGTCATACCAAAGCCCAACGGCGATGTCAGGCCAATCTTGGACCTAAAGAGGTTAAACGGTTATCTAAGGGTGCGTTCCTTCCGGATGGAATCCATCCGGTCAGCAGCCGCCGCGCTTCAGAAAGACGATTTTCTGGCCTCCATAGACATAAAGGATGCTTACCTTCATGTACCAATCTTTCAGGCGCATCAAAGGTTTTTACGCTTCGCGGTGGGGCAGCGACACTTCCAATTCAGGGCGCTCCCTTTCGGGCTGGCCACGGCCCCCCGGGTATTCACGAAGATTCTAGCCCCAGTTCTGGCCAATTTAAGGATCCAAGGAGTCACAGTCCTAGCATACTTGGACGACCTTTTAATCATAGATCACTCACGGACGGGTCTGCAAAAGGCAGTAAACCTCACGGTTCGGTACCTCGAAGAATTCGGCTGGGTCCTAAACCAGGGAAAGTCAGCATTCCAGCCTACAAAGCAGTTGGAATACCTCGGCATGAGGTTAGACACAGAACATCAAAAGGTGTTCTTGCCCCTTGTAAAGATCAAGGCGATCAAGGGGTTGGTTCAGTTGGTTGTAAACAAGAAAAGACCAACTATTCGCCTGTGTATGCGATTACTAGGCAAGCTAGTGGCCACATTCGAGGCAGTACCATACGCTCAGATCCACACTCGCGTCCTACAGGCAGCCATTCTAGCAGCCTGGGGCAAGAGGGCACATGCCTTAGAGTCCCCTTTGACGCTATCATCAAGGGTCCGACAAAGCCTGGCCTGGTGGTTGAACCCTCAGAACCTTCTAAAGGGAAGATCCTTCAGCCCTGTTGTCTGGAAGGTAGTTACCACAGACGCCAGCCTGGCAGGCTGGGGGGCGGTCTTCGAGGGGTTCTCCCGCCAGGGAACTTGGGTGAAAGCAGAGAGGCAGCTCCCCATCAATATCTTGGAAATCAGAGCTGCTCGCCTAGCCCTGTTGGCGTGGACCTCCAGATTAAAGGGGTTCCCGGTGAGAATCCAGTCAGACAATGCCACGGCGGTGGCATACATAAACCACCAAGGGGGAACCAGGAGCCAGGCCGCTCAGAGGGAGGTGAACTTGATTTTTCAGTGGGCAGAGGTTCATGTACCCTGCATTTCAGCGATATTCATTCCCGGAGTGGACAACCTGCAGGCAGACTTCTTAAGTCGCCAGAGTCTGTTGCCAGGGGAGTGGTCTCTGCATCCCCAGGTCTTTCAGACAATCTGCCAGAGGTGGGGAACGCCAGACGTAGATATAATGGCATCCAGGTTCAACAAGAAACTAGACAGGTTCGTGTCGCGAGCGAGGGATCCTATGGCCTGCGGAACCGATGCGTTGGTTTGCCCTTGGCATCAATTCAAACTTCTATATGCGTTCCCTCCGCTACAGTTACTCCCCCGCCTGTTGCGCAAGATCAGAGTGGAGCACAAGCCAGTCATTCTAATAGCTCCAGCTTGGCCCCGGAGGGCTTGGTACTCACTAGTCCTGAATATGGCAGTGGGAGACCCTTGGACTCTTCCTCTACAACCAGACCTACTCTCACAAGGCCCGATCCTCCACCCTACATTACAGCGTCTAAATTTGACGGCCTGGAGGCTGAATCCCTGATTCTCAGGGGTAGGGGTCTGTCTAGGCAGGTAATCCCTACCCTGATTAAGGCTAGAAAGCCGGTCTCCAGGGTAATTTATTACAGGGTGTGGAGGAACTATATAGGCTGGTGTGAATCCAAAAGATGGAATTGCCGCAAATATACTATTGATAGGGTGTTAAGTTTTCTCCAGCTAGGAGTGGATAAAGGCCTGGCACTAAGCACAATCAAGGGACAGATCTCAGCTCTGTCAGTGTGGTTTCAGAGGCCGCTGGCCGCCCACTCGCTGGTAAAGACCTTCTTACAGGGGGTCTTGCGTATTAATCCTCCTGTCAAGTCACCAGTTTGTCCTTGGGACCTAAATCTTGTCCTGTCCACTCTACAGAAACAGCCTTTTGAGCCTTTGGCTGAGATTCCTTTACTCTTACTGACAAGAAAACTGGTTTTCTTGGTCGCCATAGTTTCGGCCAGGAGAGTGTCAGAATTAGCAGCCTTATCGTGTAAGGAACCATATCTTGTTCTGCATAAGGACAGGGCAGTTCTCCGGCCCCATCCTTCCTTTCTACCAAAGGTTATATCCAAATTTCACTTAAACCAGGATTTGGTACTTCCATCCTTCTTTCCAAAACCTACATCTAGAAAGGAGGGGTTGCTGCATACCTTGGATATTGTCCGGGCCATGAAGGCCTATCTTAAAGCTACGGAAAAGATCCGGAAAACAGAGGTGTTATTCGTTCTACCAGATGGCCCCAAGAAGGGGCAGGCAGCTGCAAAATCCACCATCTCGAGATGGATTAGACAATTAATCATTCAAGCCTACGGATTGAAGAGGTTGCCCCCTCCGTTGTCGGTAAAGGCCCATTCTACCAGGGCCATGGGCGCCTCTTGGGCAGCACACCATCAGATCTCTATGGCTCAGATATGCAAGGCGGCAACGTGGTCATCAGTCCACACGTTTACAAGGTTTTATCAACTAGACGTGAGAAGAAATGCGGATGCTGCCTTTGGACAGGCAGTACTACAGGCTGCAGTTTGAAATCCTCGGGATCAGAAACACCCTTGGTTATATAAAAAAAAAAAAAAAAAAAAAAAAAGAAAAAGGTTCTTCTTTCTTGACTAATTTGGAAATATTATTATGATTTGAGTTTAGCTCTAAAATTGAATCCTTCTTTGGAAGATGTCTCCCTCCCCTCATTAAAGCATTGCTTTCGGACATCCCACATAGTAATGAATATGCCGCTCTGTGTCCCGTGATGTACGAGAAAGAAAAAGGGATTTTTAAATACAGCTTACCTGTAAAATCCTTTTCTTGGAGTACATCACGGGACACAGAGCTCCCACCCCTCTTTTGGGTGACCATTTTGGGAGGCATACTGCTTGCTACAAAACTGAGGGACTCCCTCTAGGGGAGGGGGTTATATAGGGAGGGGACTTCCTGTTTGAAGATTGCCAGTGTCCACACCTGAAGGTACTCCATATAACCCATATAGTAATGAATATGCCGCTCTGTGTCCCGTGATGTACTCCAAGAAAAGGATTTTACAGGTAAGCTGTATTTAAAAATCCCTTTTTTAAGTTGCCATAGCAACTGATTGCCGCCATTATCTTAATAAATTAAAGGCCAATTTGCCATGGAGAGGGAGTGCCCTTGTGTTTACCCCTCTGTAGTGTCTTTTTTTTCAGTTGCCATAGTGACTTGACTACCTCTATTATCCTAAGATATTAAAGGCTTGGTTGCCCTGGAGAGTGAAAACTTGTGTTTACCCCTCTGTGGTGCTTCTTCTTCTTTTTTTCTTTTTTTTAATTACCATAGCAGCAAACTCCCTCTATTCTAATAAATGGAAGCAATATTGTGACTGGTTGCCATGGAGAGAACAAAACTGTGTTTACTCCTCTGTTGTGCTTTTTTTATAGTTGCCATAGCAAATTATTCCCGTCATTAACTTAATAAATTAAGGCCCCTTTCACACTGAGGAGTTTTTTAGGCATTGTAGCGTTTAAAATAACACCTAAATACTGCCTGAAAAACTCCTGCACTGCAGTCTCAATGTGAGAGGGCTTTCACACTGGAGTGGTGCGCTAGCAGGACCACTCCAAAAGTATTGCTAGCTGCATCTTTGGAGCGGTGTGTTTACCACTCCTCCACCGCTCCTTCCCATTGAAAGCAATGGGAAACCGCGACAATGCGCCAATTGCACCAAAACTGCACCGCTAGCGGCAGATTCCCGCGGCAGTTTTGACGGTATAGCGCCGCTGTTACACTGTACCACCACTGCTCCTCTCCTGCCCCGTGTGAAAGGGGCCTATCTGTGTAGACCAGGGACCTGATTGGATAAATATTGAGTGGACTGTTCAGAGTTTAACCACTGTTCAAAGTTTACCTGAATACCACCACAATGCCGCGGCAATTCCGACGGTATATCGCCAGCATACCTCCTGCCCCATTGTGAAAGGGGCCTTAAGGCCAGGTTGCCATGTAGAGGGAATGCCCTCGAGTTTACCCTTCTGTGGTGGGAAAGGGGTGGAGAGAAATACTATGGATGGGCACTTGGGCGACCCCTCTAATGCCTCGTACACGCGATCGGAATTTCCGATGAAAAAAGTCAGACGGAATTTTTTCATCGGATATTCCGACCGTGGGTGGGCCCCATCAGACTTTTTTCCGTCAGAGTTTAGAAATAGAACATGTTTTATTTTTTTCTGATAGAGCCGAAAATTCCGATCGTCTGTGTGGAATTCCGACAGAGAAAAAAACCACGCATGCTCAGAGTCAAGTCGACGCATGCTCAGAAGCATTGAACTTCATTTTTCTCGGCTCGTCGTAGTGTTTTACGTCACCGCGTTTTGGAAGGTCGGAATTTGGTCTGAGAGTGTGTATGGAAGACAGCTTGAACGGAATTCCGACGGAAAATTTCATCGAACTTTATCTTATTGGAAATTCCGATCGTGTGTATAGGGCATAAGTCTGCGGGGGGCTGCCGATATCACATCCAGGGTGACAGCACTCAGCAGTCGTCTCTGGGCTTTTTGATGTCTACACCAGTGTTTCTCAACTTCAGTCCTCAAGGTGCCCCAACGGGTCATGTTTTCAGGCTTTCCATTATTTTGCACAGGTGATTTGTTTCACTGCCTTAGTACTTACCACGGCCGTTTCATCTGAGGGAAATCCTAAAAACATGACCTGTTGGGGCGCCTTGAGGACTGGAGTTGGGAAACACTGGTCAATGGAGGCTTTTACAGGTACATAACATGATTTTATTACCATGCACATTAGCAAGGTGCATTGGAGTGCCATAAAGAATTATTAGCACCACTGCACATGCGCATTTTTTTGTGTGCTGCAGGAACGCACACAATTTTGCACGCATTCTTGCGTGGGTGGAATTCCATTTCAATTCTGATTTTTATTTTTTCAGGAAAGAAAAGCCCTTTGTCAATTTTTGTATTTATTTTTTGCTATTTGTGTCCCCATGGTATAGATTTCCTTTCACTTCCTGTCCTGTGACACAAGAGGAAATGAGTGACAGTTGCCAAAAAAAAAAAGCAGTTTTACTGGAGAATTTAACGCTATCTCCTGTTATCATTTTCCTTGTCCTGGAAATATTGGCACCTAGTGAGGGGGAACTCCCCAGTGGGGACAAAGACGGAAATAAAGATCTAACAGAGATTTTTATTCTTCTATAACCTATACAAAATATTTATATTATAAATATTACTGCAGAACTACTTTTTTTCTTTTTGCTTTTTTTTTTTTTTTATCCATTATGAAAGAATTAAACACCCAAAGATATGCATATTTGGCTGACAGCCACACAGCGCCCCCTTCTGGTTGGAAGTAGAAATCCCATCTGACCCTACTGTTCTCTTTTTTTCCAGGATAAGAGGGGGTGAGCTATTTGACTTCATAGCAGAGAAAGAGGCCCTGTCAGAAGAAGATGCCATAGAATTCATGGAGCAGATCCTGAAAGGCGTGGCGTATATGCATACTAGACGTATCGCACACTTTGACCTCAAGGTAATGTTTCTCTAGAGTTTTGCTGCCATCTACTGGTCACACTGGGAACTCCACTGTATCGTGCATTAAAGCAGGGGTCTCAAACTGGCGGCCCTCCAGCTGTTGCGGACAGGGCAGCCATCACAAATTTTGGGGGCCTTTATTTAGGCAGGGCCCCCCTGGAGCAGAGAACCCAGCAGGGGTGCTGACTAAAAAAAAAAGTGTAATCTCTTCTCTCCTGACGCGAGATAACAATCGGGGGGGGGGGGGGGGGGGGGGGAGTTCTTGGAGACCCTGTGCCCCTTACAGGTGTAGAAAGGGAGGGGGGCGGCCGGGCCTGTAAGGGGCCCTGGGGACCATTGGGCCCCTCACAGGTGTAATGCAAAAAAATAAAAATAAAGTAAGGGAGTGGGCCGGCCAGGCCTTTAAGGGGCCCTAGGGACCATTTGGCCCCTTACAGGTGTAATAAAAAAAAATGTATTTTATTTTTTTAAACGGAGAGGGGGGGCCAGCCGTGCTTGTAAGGGGCCGTGGGGACCATTGGGCCCATTACAGGTGTAATGCAAAAATAAAAACGGGAGGGGGCCGGCCTGGCCATTAGGGGCCCTGGGGACCATCAGGCCCCTTACAGATGTAATGCAAAAAAAAAGGGAGGGGGGCCAGCCGGGCCCTTACATATGTAATGCAAAAAAAAAACGCCAGGGGGTCAAGCCTAACCCCTCATGGTGGCCCTGGTTGCGGAACTACAAGTCCCATAATGTCTCTGCCTATGGGAGTCATGCTTTTAACTGTCATTCTTGCAATGCCTTATGGGAATTGTAGTTCTAAAACAGCTGGAGGGCCGCCAGTTTGAGACCCCCTGATTTAGAGAGACCCTGTCTAAAACCCAAAAACTAGATAAAATGCACAGAAGTAAATATGTGCCAGCAGTGTTTTCTTTTTTTTTTTTTTTCTTCCATACATTTTTTTTTTTACTTGCAATGTGCTGGAAATTTTGACTGCCCCCTCCCCTCTTCTGGGCGTGTCTACTGCCTGTGCAGGCCCAGCTCCTCACCAGACCTTTTTATGAAGCAGCCAGGGGAGGGGCAGAGAGAAATAGTATGGATGGGCACTTGGGTGACTCCTCTAAGTCTGCGGGGGTCTGCCAATATCACATCAGGGGTGACAGCACCCGACCAGGACGGCAGGACGGCAGATAGGGCAGTACAGTCAGCCCTCCTGTTCTGGGTCCCATCATTTCAAAAGGGGGGGGGCTCAGGCTGTACTGAGCAGGAGGGCCAGCTGTACTCTTATTGCAGATACCAATCCTCTTCTTCCTTCCCCTGCAACGCTGCCAGCTGTACTGCAGAAGGATTGGTTCTAGCACATGCACCCCCTTCCATCTGCTGTCTGGGCCCCCCTTAGTGCCCATTACCCTTTCAAAGTTGCTGGCTTCCCTCCTCTCCTGCCGGAAGCTACTGCGGGCACACAGGGGGATGTTTTAGGAGGGAGAGTGGGTGAAGGGACCGGTAAATATATAATTTTTTGACCCCTTCCTTTCCTGAATGAATCCACTGAGTGATCGGGACCAATCACTCCTGTGTTTATTCATCACTGAAGCATAGTAAACTGTGTTTGGGGCCGGTAAATATATAATTTATTGACCCGTTCCTTTCCTCAATGAATACAGTGAGTAATCGGTACCAATCACTCCTGTGCCCATTCATCACGGAAGCATAGTAAACTGTTTGCTGTGCTTCAGTTTGTGAATGATCAGGAAGCTTCAAAGCGCTTCCAATTCATTCATCTTTGCAAAGTAAGGCACTAATACATCTACGTCCTCAGTCCCTTCCTGCCAGGGGGGAGGGGCCCTGTTAGGAAACACAGGGCCCCATACAACCAACCTAACAGCAGCCCTGCACCCGGCAGTAGTCTTTTGGATGTCTACACCAGTGTTTCTCAACTCCAGTCCTTAAGGTGCCCCAACGGCAGGGGCGTTGCTAGGTGCCAAAAAGATCAGGGGCTTCAGCCCGCAAGCCAAGCTGGCACCGGGGGGGGGGGCCTGTGGTCGGCGGAGTGGTGCAGGGTGACCTACCTGACACACACACACCCAGACCTACATGAGTGTGTGTGTGTGTCAGTACACACACTGACATAACCTGCATACACTAACACTGACCACATTACACTACACTGACCACATTACACTACACTGACCACACCACACTACACTGACCACACTACACTACACTGACCACACTACACTGACCACACTACACTACACTGACCACACTACACTGACCACACTAAACTACAATACACTGACCACACTACATTACACTGACCACACTACACTGACCACACTACACTGACCAAACCACACTACACTGACCACACCACGCTGACCAGACTACACTAACCACTACCAGACTACACTACACTGACCAGACATACACTATCACTGACGTCACCTACCTCAGCTGTGGTGTGCGGCGCCGGCACGCCCAATGGGCCTATCATAGCCAGGGAGCTTTGGAGCCAAGGAGGAGAAAGACTCAGGAGAGGGGAGCCACTGAGCAGGGATGTGGCGTTGTGTGCCTGTCACACATATTCAGTCACTGCAGCCAGCAGAGGAGACTCAGTTGCCATGCCGTAGAGAGCCGCCGGGCGGCATTGTAATTCCCGTCTTCTGAGCTTGCGGCGCCTGATGATGGACGTCACACGTCCCGCGGGCCCGGATTGGAGCAGTGGGACGTCCATCATAGGCGCTGCAGGTTCCAGAAGGCGGGACCTGCTGTGTCATCGGTCACACTCAGAAAAATAATGGTCCCTGCTCGGCGGCGGCACTCGGGGGTAATAATAAACTTTGTCACGCTAGAGACTCGGGGCTTTTCTGCCACCCATTCGGGGCTCTAGCCTCCTCAGCCCACCCCTAACGACGCCTCTGCCCAACGGTCATGTTTTCAGGCTCTCCATTATTTTGCACAGGTGATTTGATCCGTTTCACTACTTTAGCCATTTTATCTGAGGAAAATCCTGAAAACATGACCCGTTGGGAGCGCCTTTAGGACGGGAGTTACTGGGCTACACAATGGAGGCTTTTACAGGTACATAACATGAATAAAATACACTAGATACACATATATAATCTAATATAATCTGGATAGTCTGGTGACAGGGCCTTTTTAAATTAGGATATTTTAACCCTTCCAAAGCTGCTCCTTCATTAACATGTCGTGTTTTCCTCCTGTAAAGCCTGAGAACATTATGCTGCTAGAGAAGGACGTGCCGCACCCCAGGATCAAGATCATTGACTTTGGCCTGGCCCAGAAGATTGAAGATGGGACGGTATATAAGAGCCTGTGTGGGACGCCGCAGTACATCGGTAAGGTGGATTTTCTACTAAACCCATCGTTTCAGCTATTATTATTATTATTATTGTGTCATTTCTGATGCATCTTACACATTTTTATACATTAGCATCAGAGACTTTCCATATTTTTACCAAAATCCTGCTATGGAAGTTCACACAAAACAAAGGTTTCATTTATAGGTGGCTGATCTGCTGCTGAACCCATGCTATAGGCCAGTGATGGTGAACCTTGGCACCCCAGGTGTTTTGGAACTACATTTCCCATGATGCTCCACTACACTGTAGAGTGCAGGAGCATCATGGGAAATGTAGTTCTAAAACATCTGGGTTGCCAAGGTTCGCCATCACTGCTATAGGCTTTCACGTCTCCCATCTTGATGCTTGTGTTGTGTTCTCTCTAATAAAACAGAAGTGGAAAGTATAGTAAAGCCAGCCATAGATGAATCTAATCTCAGCAGGGACCGGACAAATTTTGATTTGTCTATGGGCAGGCTGGTCGTACTGAATTTGATCCATCAATTGACTTCAGTACAACCAGCCTGTTGGATATTTTGCATGTGATCATGGCTGGCGGCTATAGCCGCTAGCAGTAATCATTGCTGCAGAACACAATTTGCGCTGCAGGAGGCAATCCCCCCATCAACACTGACAGTGTTGATGGGGGAGTCCAGCAATTTTTTTTCCTTCCAAATGTGGTGCTGGGACATTGGTTTATGTAGGAGGAGCTGGGACCTCTGTTGAGGTGGGAGGAATTGGGACCTCTGTTGAGGTTGGTGAAGCTAAGACTTCTGTCTACGTGGGAAGACCTGAGACCTCTGTCGTGGTGGGATGAGTTGAGACCTCTGTTGAGGTTGGAGAAGCAGAGACCTCTGCCTAGGTTGGAGGAGCCTAGACCTCTGTCAAGTTGGGAGGAGCTGAGACCTTTGCCTAGGTTGGAGGAGATCAGACCGCTAACAAGGTTGGAGGAGCCGAGACCTCTGCCTAGTTTGGAGGAGCCGAGACCTCTGCCTAGTTTGGAGGAGCCAAGACCTCTGCCTAGGTTGGAGGAGCCGAGACCTCTGCCTAGGTTGGAGGAGCCGAGACCTCTGCCTAGGTTGGAGGAGCCGAGACCTCTGCCTAGGTTGGAGGAGCCGAGACCTCTGCCTAGGTTGGAGGAGCCGAGACCTCTGCCTAGGTTGGAGGAGCTGAGACCCTCTGCCTAGGTTGGAGGAGCTGAGACCCTCTGCCTAGGTTGGAGGAGCTGAGACCCTCTGCCTAGGTTGGAGGAGCTGAGACCCTCTGCCTAGGTTGGAGGAGCTGAGACCCTCTGCCTAGGTTGGAGGAGCTGAGACCCTCTGCCTAGGTTGGAGGAGCTGAGACCCTCTGCCTAGGTTGGAGGAGCCAAGACCTCTGCCTAGGTTGGAGGAGCTGAGACCCTCTGCCTAGGTTGGAGGAGCTGAGACCCTCTGCCTAGGTTGCAGGTGCTGGGACCTTTGTCGGGGTGGAAGGAGTTGTGACCTCCATCAAGTTGGGAGGAGCTGAGACCTATGTTGAAGTGGGAGGAGCTGAGATCACTGCCAAAGTTGGGGGAACTGAGACCTCTGCCGAGGTTGGAGGGGGGGGGGGGGTGAGACCTTTGCTGAGGTTGATGGAGCTGAGATCTCTGCCTAGATTGGAGGTGCTGAGACCTTTGTCATGGTGGAAAGAGTTGGGACCTCTGTCAAGTTGGGAGGAGCCGAGACCTATGTTGGGAGGAGATGAGACCTATGTTGAAGTGGGAGGAGCTGAGACCTATGTTGGGAGGAGCTGAGACCTCTGCCAAAGTTAGAGGTGCTGAGACCTTTGTTGGGGTGGAAGGAATTGGGACCTCTGAGTTGGGAGGAGCTGAGACCTATATTGAAGTGGGAGGAGCTGAGACCTATATTGAAGTGGGAGGAGCTGAGACTTTTGGCAAAGAGATCTGATCCCTGCTAAAGGGTCAGAGATCTTGGGAAGCTGTTGGGTATCTCAACATATTTATTTTGGGTAGGCTGACATATTAATATGAATCAGTGAAGATCTAGGCACAGAAGCTGATGTCCCTAAATTGATTTCTATAGATGCAGGCTCCAGAACGGTCATCCTGATCTCTGGCTTTACTACTCAGTGATCACCTGTGTGGAGCAAGCATCAGAATGAATTGGCTGCATGCTTGTTCCAATCAGTGACTCGTTAGTTATTGAAAGTGAAGTAAAGACGATAATGCCTAAGAGCAAGTTCACATGGAGGGAGATTTACTAAAACTGGAGAGTGCAAAATCTGGTGCAGCTGTGCATGGTGGCCAATCAGCTTTCAGTTTTTTTTTCTCAATGCCTAATTGAACAAGCTGAAATTAGAAGCTGATTGGCTACAATGCACAGCTGCACCAGATTCTGAGCGCTCTAGTGTTAGTAATCCCCCTCCGCCCCCCCCCCCCCCCGTGCATATATCTGGCCCTGCATGCTGAACTCTGAATATGCGATCTGCCTGGCTGTCTTGCTGACCCTCTGACTCCATTGCACCGAGTCACTGAAAACTGTCACTAGAGAAACATGGAAGATGCCCTTGCTGAACGCTCCTTCGAACATGCTAGCTACTTGGCAGCCATGCTGACCTTGAGTGACTGATCCGGATGGGATCAGAGGCTCTCTATTCTGCATCTATTGTTGCAGTCAGAAATGTTGTCCGTATTGAAACCAGGGGTAGCCCAATAGCCAGGCAACTAGCATTTTCAGCAGGTCAACAATGGCAAGGCTCTTCAGGACAGGATACTTTTTAAAGATTTAGGATGATATTGAAGCCAGAAGGTCAGCCTAACAGCCAGGCAACTAGCGTTAGCAGCAGGTTGACCATGGCAAGCCTCTATAAGACTGGATCACTTAAAGTGGAGTTCCACCCAAAAATGGAACTTCCGCTTTTTCCACCCCCCCCCCCCCTCCGGTGTCACATTTGGCACCTTTCAGGGGGGTGGAGGGAGCAGATACCTGTGTAATACAGATATTCGCTCCCACTTTTGGGCATAAATCAGTGCGGTGACCTACGCCACGTCCGGTACCTCCCCCCGCTGTCTTCTGTCCCAGAAGACAGCAGGGACCAGTGGGATCACGCAGCGCGACTCGCGCATGTGCAGTAGGGAACCAGGAAGTGAAGCCTTGCGGCTTCACTTCCTGATTCCCTTTCCGAGGAGCCTCCACCCGAGAGCCGAGGGACAATTTGGCTTCGGGACCCGACATCGTAAGTGTCCATATATTAAAAGTCAGCAGCTGCAGTATTTGTAGCTGCTGACTTTTTAATATGTGTATATATATATATATATATATTTTTTTTTGTGGAACTCCGCTTTAAAGCATTGCAATAAAAGGTATTAAACAACATTATGTGCCCCTTCCTTTTTCTGTCTGGTCCCATTGGGGATATTTTCCTTCACTTCCTGTCCTAGAGACACAACAGGAAGTCAATTATCACTGGAACAAGTGTAACCAGAGGAAGGTTTCCACTCTATTCTTGGTGACGGCATTATAATTTTGGATTGTCAATCACTTTCTGCCCCGGGGGGGGGGGGGTGCAATGGTCATCAGGACATATAGAGATAGTAAATCACCCCAGCGAGGACCCAGGCGGCAGGAGGTCCTACTCCATCCAAAACTCAAGAAAATTGGCTACAGGTCCACAATGAAGAAGGAATGTTTTGTACTCTGGGGTAGTTCTGCACCAACAATGGACGATCCTTTCAGCTGAATTCACATTCATAAGTAATGACAGAAGCACACAAATGTATTTTCATGCAATTAAATCTGTGTATTAATTGGGTGACTTTATTACACAGCGCCAGAAGTTATAAACTACGAACCCCTGGGGCCACCTACAGACATGTGGTAAGTGCCTAAACATTTAATTCTTCTAATGTTCCACTAAGAAGGGCTTCTTCAATAAGACAAAGGGAATATCCAGTCAAGATACATTTTTCTTTGCAGGAAGAGATCTAATTGGTTGATACAAACAACTGACATTTTCTTTAAACTCTGCCCAGGTCCGGTGTCCCCTTAACTGGATCTGTAAACCCAGAGGTCAGGAAAGATCGGCCAATCATGTGACCACTGTGGCAGTCACAGTGGTCACATTAGCAGGAACTGGTCTCGCCAGCTTCCAATCTTTAGTATGTACTGAAAGCTGTCTATGTCAGCTAGATCGCTGTGCTGGGAGCGCTCAGTGAGCGTGCTTTTAGCACAGAAAGTCCTGAATGAACTCTTTGCACACTGCCATACACCCTTTCTAGCAAACTTGCCATGAAAACAGCAATTTTGTTGGTTCAAATACATTGCAATACATGTTTAAGCTGGCCAACTACATCAAAGTAATCCCTCTCTGGCCAGTCCCTACACTACTCTACTCTACTGTGTCCTACTCTACTGTGTCCTACTCTACTGTGTCCTACTCTACTGTGTACTACTCTACTGTGTCCTACTCTACTGTGTCCTAGGGATGAGCCGAACATACCCGCGTTCGGTTCGCACCAGAACCGTCGAACAGACCGACCGTTCGCATGAACATTTAGAACCCCATTGAAGTCTATGGGACTCGAACGTTCGAATTAAAAAACGATCATTTTAAAAACCAATATTCAAGTTATTGTTGGAAAACGTCTTTGAGAACCCGGGTCTTGCCCCAGGGAACATGTATCAATGGAGCAGGACTCCTGAAAAAACAACCGTTTTTAAAACTTTTTTCCATTGATACATGTTTCCTGGGGCAAGACCCGGGTTCTCAAAGACGTTTTCACAGGCAAACTGTAGACACCCAGCAGGTACAATATTTAAAGGAATCTTTCATTTTTTTTTTTATTTAAATATTATTAAAATCACTGCTCCAGGAGCAGTGATTTTATTGATGCTTAAATTAATTTTTTTTTTTTAAATAAGATTCCTTTAAATATTGTACCAGCTGGGTGTCTATACCTGTGATAATGTCTTTAAATAGCACAATCACCTGCCTTCCAGTAAATTAGGAAGAACTGATCTATCTAAGCTATACAGTGTATAAATATATGTACAACTCCTAGGGATGTTTATATATCCTCTACACACTGTAAATAAGCTAAACTGATTAGCCTGCCAGCTCTATCTAGCTATCTTAAGACAATCTCTCTGTCTCTCTGACTGCTCTCATTAACAAGCCCGGAACACACTACACGAGGCTGCCCAGCAGGCGGCCTTATATAGTGTGGGGCGTGTGCTAAAGCCCTGAGCCATAATTGGCCAAAGCCACCCAGGCTTTGGCCAATTATGGCTCTTCGTTTTTTGCGCAATGTGATTGGCCAAGCATGCGGGACATACAGCATTCTTGGCCAATCATCAGCGCGCAATGCCGCAGTGAATTATGGGTCGTTTTGCGTCACTCGAATTTGGCGCGAACGACCGCTTTTGTTCAAATTTTGTCGAACGTACGAACAGACAATGTTCGAGTCAAACATACGTGCTGTCAGATGTTTTTTTACCTAATGCAAAGGATGCATTAAGGTAAAAATTTTTTTTACCTTTACAACCCCTTTAACCCCTACAGCACCCCCTAGTGGTTAACCCCTTCACTGCAATTGTAATTTTCACAGTATCAGTGCATTTTTGTAGCACTTTTCGCTGTGAAAATGACAATGGTCCCAAAAATGTGTCAAAAGTGTCCAATATGTCCGCCATAATGTCGCAGTCAAGAAAAAATCGCTGATCTCCGTCATTGGTAGTAAAAAATAAATAAATAATAAAAATGCCATAAAACTATCCCCTAATTTGTAAACGCTATAAATTTTGCGCAAACCAATCGATAAACGCTTATTTCAATTTTTTTACGAAAAATAGGTAGAAAAATATGCATCGGCCTAAACTGAGCGAAAAAAATTATTTTTTTATATTTTTGGGGATATTTATTATAGCAAAAAGTAAAAAATATTGATTTTTTTTTCAAAATTGTCGCTCTATTTTTGTTTATAAAACCGCAGAGGTGATCAAATACCACCTAAAGAAAGCTCTATTTGTGGGAAAAAAAGGATGCCAATTTTGTTTGGGGGCCACGTCGCACGACCGCGCAATTGTCAGTTAACTGTCGGTTAAAGCGACGCAGTGCCGAATCGCAAAAAGGGGCAAGGTCCTTAACCTGCATATTGGTCCGGGTCTTAAGTGGTTAAGCTGTATTTTTCTGTGCTTTAGTGCACATTTAACGCAGTATACTTCGATGCAATCTGCACCACAGAGGGTGATTAGCGTGTGCCCAGGCACACCTGTCACACCCTGTGCGCACGCCTATGAGTTCCGAAAAAGCAAATCCAGTTGAATGTAATTCCCTTCTATCAGCTATGACCTGGATAAATACGAATCATCACATTGTTCATTTTTGTTTTCAGTCTTTTATAATCTTTTATAATTTCTTTTTCAGGAGCATCGGTGTAATTACGTATATTCTGTAAGTATTTTTTTTCAGTAGCATTCAAAGCACTATTTGTAACCAAGATGAGGATTGTTTGGCTTTATATACATTACTGTGCGGCATGTTCATTGTCACATTACCAATATACAAAAGGGATGACCTTGTGATATACCAATGCCAATACTGCATGGGGTATATTTTTACTTATTTGTTTTATCAAATTATTTGGTTAAACTACAAACTTTTTTTCTGTACATTTATATACTATTTAATTTCCCATAATATTTGAATTATTGTGGGCAAAAAAAAAAGCAGAGTCACAGATGGAGCATCCTGGGTGGTGGCCACTTTAAGTCACTCGAGTTTGCAACAAAGTAGGCTGTATCTGCTCACCAGTTATCACAGTGCAGCAGGGAGAGGAAAGAGGATTGGCTGCATTGGCAGTTAGAGTTTGGCCTTGCCCACTGGCAAGGAGGAAGTGCTGGGGAAAGAGGAGGACCCTGATTGGCTGCATTGGCAGTTGGAATTTGGCCCTGCTCACTGGCAAGGAGGAAGTGCTGGGGAAAGAGGAGGACCCTGATTGGCTGCATTGGCAGTTGAAATTTGACCCTGCCCACTGGCAAGTAGAAAGTGCTGGGGAAAGAGGAGGACCCTGATTGGCTGAATTGGCAGTTGGAAATTGGCCCTGCCCACTGGCAAGGAGGAAGTGCTGGGGAAAGAGGAGGACCCTGATTGCTTGCATTGGCAGCTGTACTTTCGCCTTGCCCACTGGCAAGGAGGAAGTCATGTAAAAAGAGGAGGACCCTGATTGGCTGCATTGGCAGCTGGATTTTGGCCCTAACCACTGGCAAGGAGGAAGTCCTATGAAAATAGGAGAACCCTGATTGGCTGCATTGGCAGTTGGGTTTTGGCCCTGCCCACTGGCAAGGAGGTAGTGCTGGGGAAAGAGAAGGACCCTGATTGGCTGCATTAGCAGTTGGAATTTGGCCCTACCCACTGGCAAGGAGGAAGTGCTGGGGAAAGAGGAGGACCCTGATTGGCTGCATTGGCAGCTGGATTTTGGCCCTGCCCACTGACAAGGAGAAGGAGGTGCTGGGGAAAGAGGAAGACCCCGATTGGCTGCATTGGTAGTTGGAACGTGGCCCTGCCCATTGGCAAGGAGAAAGCGCTGGGGAAAGAGGAGGATCCTGATTGGCAGTTGGAATTTGGCCCTGCCCACTGGCAAGGAGGAAGCGCTGGGGAAAGAGGAGGACCCTGATTGGCTGCATTGGCAGCTGGATTTTGGCCCTGCCCACTGGCAAAGAGGAAGTGCTGGGGAAAGAGGAAGATCCTGATTGGCAGTTGGAATTTGGCCCTGCCCACTGGCAAGGAGGAAGTTCTGGGAAAAGAGGAGGATCCTGCTTGGCTGCACTGGCAGCTGGATTTTGGCTCTGCCCAGTGGCAAGGAGAAAGTCCTATGAAAAGAGGAGGACCCTAATTGGCTGCATTGGCAGCTGGATTTTGGCCTTGCCCACTGGGAAAGAGAAAGTGCTGGGGAAAGAGGAGGACCCAGATTGGCTGCATTGGCAGCTGCACTTTTGCCCTGCCCATTGGCAAGGAGTAAGTGCTGCATTGACTAAACATTATTGTGGTACAGCAATTCACTAAGAAATATTATAGCGCCTTGAATTATTGATAATGGCGCAGGTAGGGATGCAGCTTAACTACAACTCAATCATACACATGAATATGATGTGGGGGGGGGGTGTAGAATTATATTTAAAAAAGTCCATAGGTCCAAAGATATCTGTGGCATCCCCTCAATGAGACTGAAGTTATCTCTCCAATATAAAGGAAACAGAGGGCGCCAAGTGTAGTATATAGGAAAACACTCCATTTATTTTATAGCTCTTTGGCTGGAGGAGTTCTTAAAATGTTTGTCCAACTCAACCCCTGTATTCTCTCCTTTTTTTTTTTCCAGTCTCAGCGGAATGTCGCCATTCCAAGGTGAAACTGACGCAGAAACGTTAACAAACGTAGTCGCCGGGAATTATGAATTTGACGATCGATTCTTTAAAGAGACCAGTGAAATGGCCAAAGACTTCATCCGGCAGCTGCTGCTCAAAGATCCCAGGTTTGTCATCCAGGCTGAACGCTGTTAGCCCCCCCCCCTGCTGGCCACGTACGGGGCGGGCGGGTCTTTATGGTCACACACCACACAGGTACATCTATGGGGGCTGAGGCGTCTGTGCTGAGAGTGCGCTCGCTTTGCGCTCCTGGCACAGTGACTGAGCTATCATAGAACGTTTATGGCCTCTGTTTATGATTGGGAGCTGGTGGGATGGGCTCCGGATACTGTTATCACTGTGACAGCCAATCACAGTGATCATGTGATCATGTGATCAGGAAGTCTGCCCCCCCATCTTCCAACGTTAAAGCGGGTCCAGTAAAAAACAAAAACTTCCCATGCTTTCCTGCTTAACCACTTGCCTACCGGCACTAGACATGGGCACTGCCGAAAAATGTATATTTTATTTTTATTTTCCGGGTCATACGTTAAGATTGAAGTTCGTTATTTCAAATAAATTCGTAAAAATCCGACATTTTTTAATTCGAAAATAAGAATTCTAAAGAGCGACCATCCGAAAATAAGAACGGTAATTCGAAAGAAACGAAAATCCAAAAAATTCTAAAGAACGAAAATTCAAAAATCTAAAATCACTAACTAACTATTGGAATTTCCTTTCTACTATTGTATTATTATTATTTCCTTTCAAATTTTGCTGTTAGTAAATATAACGATTACGAATTTATCTGAAGTTATGAATTGGCCAAAATAACAAAATAACAAATAAACAATCGGAATGTAACAAATTAATATTAATAATAATAATAAAAAAATATATTATTATTTATTATTATTATACATTTGTTGCGTTCCATTTCTTTTAGATACAAAGGGGCAGATTCACAAAGACGTAATATTCCGCTGCGTAATCGAAATACGGTACGCTGCCGTATTTCACCAGACTCTACACCGAATTCAGGTAGTTTTTTTGCGCGTACGCTATTGTGTCGTATTTTTTTTCCGCCGCGCAATCGAAATACGTGATTAGGGGGCGTGAAGCATTTAAATTAAGCGCGTCCCCGCGACGATCGAACTGCGCATGCTCTGTTCAGGAATTTCCCGCCGTGCATTGCGCGAAATCACGTCGTGACGTCATTCGTTGTTTGAGTAGCGGCGTTTACGAACATTCCTATTCCCGGACGACTTACGTTAAAAATAATAAAAGACATCGGAAAACGTTGAAATTCGACGCGGGAACGACGGCCATACTTAACATGGGCTGTCTAATATTAGACCAGCAAAAAGCAGGTATAGTGAAACGGAAAAAAAAGATGACTAAAGGTGCCGTAAGAGATTGCGTTGAAAGTGCGAAATTTTGTGGATTGCAGGCAAAAGCTCATTAGCATACCCTGACGGTGAAAAACAACAGGAAGTCCGCCCAGTGGCCGCAATTTTCTGGCAGCGTAGATCTGAAGGCGTACTAACACGTAATACAGTCGAAATGAAGCCCGCAGGTGTCTTTTCATGGTTTGAGGATTTCGACTAGCGTAAAAACGCCCGTAAGTCGAAATTACTCCAGTCTAACAACATTTACACAGGCGTAATCGCTTTGTGAATCTAGGCCAAAATTTGTTTGGATAGTTCGTAACTTTGGATAAATTCATATTCGGTGTGGTCACTAACAGCCAAATTTTTAAAGAAAATCCCAAAACCTATAATTTAATAGTTATTATTGGTTAGTTTGTTTATTATTTTGGGTTTACGCATTTTTCAGATTTTCGTTCTTTTGAATTTTCGGATTTTTGTTCTCTTGAGTTTTCGGATCTACAGTGAAACCTCGGATTGCGAGTAACGCGTTTAACGAGCGTTTCGCAATACGAGCAATGTTTTAAAGAAAATCCTGACTCGGATTGTGAGTGTTGTATCGCAACACAAGCAGGATTCAAGCCAAAGCAGTGTGCAGTACCATGTTTGGCCTGGGGGGCATCGGAGCCAATGATCAGAGCCGGAAATGCTCGGGAAAAAATTGAAAATACTCCGTTCTCGCACCATTCAGAGTTTAGCCAAGCTGTCTGCCTTTCCAAGTGTTTCTGAGTCTCCCCAGCGTCCCCCCCCCCCACCTCTGGCCACATGCGGTATTGCATGCCATAGAAGTCAATGCGGAACAAATTATTTTAGTTTCCATTGACTTTTATGGGGAAACTCGCTTTGATATATGAGTGCTTTGGATTACAAGCATTCTCCTGGAACGGATTATGCTTGTAATCCGAGGTTCCACTGAACGTTCTTTTGAATTTTCGGGTCTATGTGCTTTAGAATTTTTGGGTCTACATTCTTTTAAGTGTATTTTTGTGCGTGAACTCGAGAGAGGAGCTGTACTGCAGGAGTTGGGAGTAGGCAGACCCTCCCCCTAGAAGCAATCTGCCATCCTTCTCCATGCCCCCGGGTGGCAATGGCGGGTGTGAGGGGGGGCCTCCCACTCGCCCCGCCCTACCTGCTCCACTTGGGAGCCCAACTGGGGCCCAACGAGACCCCAACGGGGCAGAGGGACTCCCCCTATGAGGGAGTGAGGGAGTTTAGCCCACCCAGCCAGCCCGAAGGTCCTTCGCCTCTCTTTTTTAGGAAACCGCATGGCCAAAGTGCGTGCGTGTTAAACCAATTTTGTGTGGGTGGTGGTTTTTGTAGGGGGGAGGGGGGGTGGGCGTACTAAGCACAGGCGTACCTTGCATAGCACACCCACCGGGAATTTTCGGGTCTACATTCTTTAGAATTTTTGGGTCTACGTTCTTTAGATTTTTCGGGTCTACGTTCTTTAGAATTTTCGGGTCTACTTTCTTTAGAATTTTCGGGTCTACGTTGTTTGGAATTTTCGGGTCTACGTTATTTGGAATTTTCGGGTCTACGTTCTTTAGAATTTTCGGGTCTACATTCTTTAGAATTTTTGGGTCTACGTTCTTTAGAATTTTCGGGTCTACATTCTTTAGAATTTTCAGGTCTACATTCTTTAGAATTTTTGGGTCTACGTTCTTTAGAATTTTCGGGTCTACGTTCTTTAGAATTTTCGGGTCTACGTTCTTTAGAATTTTCGGGTCTACGTTCTTTAGAATTTTCGGGTCTACATTCTTTAGAATTTTTGGGTCTACGTTCTTTAGAATTTTCGGGTCTACATTCTTTAGAATTTTCGGGTCTACATTCTTTAGAATTTTTGGGTCTACGTTCTTTAGAATTTTCGGGTCTACGTTCTTTAGAATTTTCGGGTCTACTTTCTTTAGAATTTTCGGGTCTACGTTCTTTAGAATTTTCGGGTCTACGTTCTTTAGAATTTTCGGGTCTACGTTCTTTAGAATTTTCGGGTCTACGTTCTTTCGAATTTTCGGGTCTACGTTCTTTCGAATTTTCGGGTCTACGTTCTTTAGAATTTTCGGGTCTACGTTCTTTAGAATTTTTGGGTCTACGTTCTTTGGAATTTTCGGGTCTACTTTCTTTAGAATTTTCGGGTCTACGTTCTTTAGAATTTTCGGGTCTACGTTCTTTAGAATTTTCGGGTCTACGTTCTTTAGAATTTTCGGGTCTACGTTCTTTGGAATTTTCGGGTCTACTTTCTTTGGAATTTTCGGGTCTACTTTCTTTGGAATTTTTGGGTCTACTTTCTTTAGAATTTTCGGGTCTACGTTCTTTAGAATTTTCGGGTCTACGTTCTTTAGAATTTTCGGATTTTTGTGGTTCCCCATCACTGGCCTAGCTGATCTGATTTGCTCCCAGCTGTCAAGACTGGGAGCAAATGAGCAACGTGCAGTGACCAATATCAACCAATCAAATTTTTTGTACTGATTGATTTCCCTGAATCGTTTTTATTTTAGGATTTATAACAATTCTGCTTTTTTGTTGTCTCCACAGCGAAAGGATGACAGCGGTGGAGTGTCTCATTCACCCGTGGATAAAGGTAAGTGACAATCGCCAACCAGGGCGCACTCACATGGAGGATACAAAAAGCACATTAACCACTTCCCGCCCGGCCTATAGCAAAATGACGGCCAGGCGGTGGTTCAGTTATCCTGACTGGACGTTATATGATGTCCAGCAGTATAACAGCAGCGGCGCGCCTGTGGGGATGCGCATCCGGGTGATTGGTCGTGTGGTGTGTCAGTCTGATGCACCACTCCACTGATCTCAAGGAGGCTCTTTACCACGTGATCAGCCGTGTCCAATCACGGCTGATCACGATGTAAACAGGAAGAGCCATTGTTTGGCATTTCCTCACTCGCGTCTGACAGACGCGAATAGAGGAGAGCCGATCGGCTGCTCTCCTGACAGGGGGGGTTTGTGCTAATTGTTTATCAGCGCAGCCCCCCCCCCCCCCCTCGGATGCCGCCGGGCCCACCAGGGATGGGCACCCACACTGGACCACCAGGTATGCTCCTGTAGACCACCAGGGAAATGCCAATATGTGCCCAGGCAGCTGCCAATCAATTCCCAGGCAGCTGCCAATTAGTGCCCACCCACAATGCCTACCACTGCCAGTACCACCAGGGATGCCTATCATTGCCGCGTATCAGTGCCCATCAGTGCCACGTATCAATACCCATCAGAGCCGCATATCAGTGGCACCTATAAGTACCCATCTTTGCAGCCTTTCGGTGCCCATCAGTGTCGCCTTTTGGTGCCCATCAGTGCCGCTTATCAATGCCCATTAGTACTGCATATCAGTGCCGCCTACCAGTGCCCATCGTCAGTGCCGTCTCATTAAAGCCACCTCATCAGTGCCGCCTTATCAGTGCCGGCTATCAATGCCATCAGTGGCCTCCATATCCCTCTGTGATGAACACAAGTTGTTGGTGATTGGCTGAAAGCACAGGTCTGCTTTTTGGTGGTCAAGGTTGAACCTTAATTGTTTGCGTGTAAAGCAGTGGAGAAGCAACATGGGAGGCGGTCTGTCCAGGAAAAATCCATTCCTGTAGGCAGGGCCGTCTTTAATATTGATTGGACCATGGGCAAAAAAATTCCCCCCCCCCCCCCCCATGCAATGTCCCTTTCCACATGCTCTGAGACATACAATAATTAGCAGCTATACTCAACATCAGTTTCCTGTATCAGATCAGGCAACAATTGCGATTGGTTGCCAGAGGTTATAGCATTTCATTGCTGCTTACTGACTGGTTGCTAGAGGTTACAGCACACATTACGGCTCACTGATTAGTTGCTAGAGGTTACAGCACATCATTTCTGCTTGTTGATTGGTTGCTAGAGATTAGTGTACAGTAACACTCCTCACTGGTTGCTAGAGGTTACAGTAACACTACTCACTGGTTGCTAGAGGTTACTATACAGTAACACTAATCACTGATTGGTTGCTAGAGGTTACTATACAGTAACACTAATCACTGATTGGTTGCTAGAGGTTACAGCACATCATCTCTTCACTGCCTGCACACCATGGGATAGGGTGGTGAGGGGGCCCATCAATAGACAGAAAACTCCTAGGGATCCTAGGATGCCTGGGATCAGGGGCAGTGCTGATTTTTATTTTTTTACCAACTACCAATATAAAGACGAGTTTCAACATTGGCCACAAATATTTTAGGGGTTTCCACTGACCACTAATGTAATAGAAGCATTAACCGCCTTTATTTACATAGCAATTCTGGTTATTTACATGTAAACACAGGCTCTGCAGGTGAGTCATCTGTAGACAATGGGGCAGGGTTGGGCAGCATTAGTAGATGCACTTCACACTGAGATATTGGGACACAGCACGGGACTAAAACTTCAAGGGACGGGGGAATTTAAGTCAGGCTAGTTGGCAAAAATGAGGCACCTGCTTTGGGCCCCACAACAATGACAGGGCCCAGGGCAGCTTCCCCTTTGCCCTGCCTGTAGTAGGGGCCACACAGTGGAAATAATCAACCAAGACGCCCAACATATAGTAGGTAGCTAAAAGATGCCATTAACGCCTAAGACCAGGCCACAGACATCAGCAGTAGGGACAATCATCGCCACAGAAAGAAGAGCAAGAAGATCCTCTAATGCTGTCTGTCATTGGCCATCAGTGGCCTCCATATCCCACTGTGATGAACGCAAGTTATTGGTGATTGGTTGATAGCGCAGGTCTGCTTTTTCAGTGGTCAAGGCATGCAAACTGTTGAATCTTGTTGTACATGTAAAGCATGTTAATGCTCATAGGGACTCTGCCTCTGACCTCTTCTTGTCCAGTTGTTATGCTGAAGCTTTGGTTTCAAAGCCTTTAAAATCACCCGAAACGCGTGCAGATATTGAGTTTTGACTTCACTGCCTCCAACTACTAAAGCTAGGGCGAGCCAGGCAGAAAAAAAATTCAGGTGGTAGTCAGCACCGGAAGCCCTTTTGTCTCATAGTCGTCTTTTACCTAAACCCTCGCTGTCTTCCTCCCCTACATTCTGCAACAGTTGCAGCATCTATCCAGTTTGGTGTAGTACTCTTTTCTTGTCAGTAGGTGTCAGACTAGCTCAGTTTTTATTTTTATGTTCTAAATGTATGTCTCTGTTTCCACAGCCTCTAAACAGAAAGCAAGCCGTCAACAGAAGTCGATCGTCGATCAACATGAAGAACTTTAAGAAATTTAACGCTCGCCGGAAATGGAAGGTGAGTCCTGAAGAAAGGATTTACATGGAATTTTTAGCATCCATAGAATTCTAAGAACAATTACACTGGTGGAAGACTTTGTGGGTCTCATGAGCAAAAGCTGCATCTCTGTTAGGATTTGTTTACAGGTGCAGCTAGGGGGTGCAGCTAGTTTTACTGCCGCCTGAACCAGGGCATGCAGCCGCTGAGGGCTGGACACATGCCGAGTCCACGAAGCAGACCTGAAGCTAAAGGAAATTTAAATAGCATGGCACATCGTGACCAGTGGCGGCTGATGCTCAAATTTTTTTTGGATGGGGGGGGCGCAAACAAACTGAAAAAAAAAAACATCCATTGCAGCCACTGAGCTCATCAAACGCAGCCACTGTGCCCAATCAAATGCAGCCACTGTGCCCAATCAAATGCAGCCACTGTGCCCAATCAAATGCAGCCACTGTGCCCAATCAAATGCAGCCACTGTGCCCACTCAAACGCAGCCACTGTGCCCACAAATTGTTGCCACTGTGCCATCAAACGCAGCCACTGTATCCATAAATTGTTGCCAGTGTGCCCATCAATTGGCACTACTGTGCCCCATTAATTGCTGTCACTGTGCCCTATTAAGTGCTGCCAGTGTACAAGTCTACAACCCTCCCCCCCCTCTGCCCGTAATTTACTGGTCTTGGTTCACGGCGCTGTCCTCCACATTTCGAGTCCTTGATATCTTCTTCCATCCTCTTCTATGATTGGATGTCTGATAGGCTTCCAATGCCAGCGCTTGTTGCTTCAGCCAATCAGGTGATGCTATGGTGACTCAAATTAATTTAGAGAGACAATCCCAGCTCTGTAGGTATGCTTGACAGGCCGCGAGGAGGTGATATGTCACCTCTTTACCACCTGGTTAACCCTCAAAATGCCAAACCACCAGAACGCATTTATACGTGGTTGCGGCACAGCCCCATAGTATTGCATTCAGCAGCCTGTCAACATGACATGCTCACGTAGGGAAGGAAAAGGATGAAGTTCTGCCCTCCAAGATAACAGCCTGGAAATAAAGAAAAGTAAAATTGACTTCAGGTCTACTCCTCCCAGGCCATGCCCACCGACGTGTTTTCGCCCTGTGCACAGTGCTTAGACATTTCTTGGAATGCGGCGTGTCATCCTTTTCCTTCCCTACGTGAGCATGTCACGTTGACAGGCTGCTGAATGCAACACTATGGGGCTGTGCCGCAACCACGTGCAAACGCGTTCTGGTGGTTTGGCATTTTGAGGATTAACGCCTCCTCCCCGCCTGCCAAGCATACTCTGAAAATAAATCCATCGTAGATCATTTTCCAGAGGGGCGGCAAAGGCTGTCGCATGTTCGAACGATCTCTTGCCCAAAAGCAACCAATCACCTTTCAGTTTTTTATTTTTCAATAAAGTTTAGGGGATGCAAGCAGCTACCTAATTAGCTGCTAATAGAAAAAGAAAATCTGGACAGCCGGACTCCAAAAAACCTTGATGGTTGGGTGTCTTTATTTAAAAAAGGAAAAATGCACTACAAGTCACAGCACACTACACGGGAGTAAAACAGCTGAGGCGTTTCGCACTATAAATTAGTGCTTAATCATAGCTATCAGCAATCAAACCTTTTGGTGTCACTCCACACTTGGGGCTCATTCACGCGGGTGCCTACAGAGACGTACAATGTGAGAAACTAGCCCTATTCTGCGCCTGCGGGTGACCGGTAATAACAGGCTGGGGCTGCATGCAGGTAAGTGCACACCTAATGCCTTATACACACGATCGGAATTTCCGATGGAAAACGTCAGAAGGACTTTTTCCATCGGATATTCCGATCGTGTGTAGCCCCATCTGAGATTTTTCATCGGATATTCCGAGGAATTCCGTCAGAGTTTAGATATAGAACATGTTCTATTTTTCTCCGATGGAATTCCGATCTGATTTGGCTGTGAAAAAGCCTGGTCGTGTGTACAAGGCATAAGCGTTTACTTGCGTACATACACAGATGAGCGGCCCTGGATGCTTTCCATTTGCGTCTAGGGCCGCTCGGACGTGCAGTTACCAGTGTACATTTGCGGCCTATCATTGGTTTGTAGGTATCTGCAGTAGCGCCATAGGCGTGCGGAGGTGGTGTGCCTGGGCACACCCTAATCACTGTGCGGCACCAATTCTCCCATGTTGGCCCCCCCTTGCCCTGCAGTGCTTCTGGCTTCCCTCCTCTTCCATTGCTATGGGAATGTTTCAGGATGGAGAGTGGGGGGAAGGGGCTAGTAAATATAACATTTACAGGCCCCTTCCTTTTTTTAATGGACACAGTGAACAAACTTGCTCACTGTCCATTCATAACCGAAGCATAGTAAACTTGGCATGGTAAACCTAGTTAACTATGCTTTAGTTGGTAAATGAACGGGAAGCCACTCAGCACAGAGCACTTCCCATTCATTCACTACCAGATGCAGCTGAGGCTGTAGAGCAAGGAATATGTATTTGAGCTTTGGGGTGCACACCCTAATGCAATGGGATGCACACACCTACGAGTAGCACAAAACCAGTAAGGAAGGGAATTTACTTTTTTGTAAATCCAGCAAGAACTGCGAGGTAAACCCTGGATAACAGTGGTGTGTATGGACCTGGTTGAAGTCCCTCGGCTGTTTCATCTCTGGTCATGATAAGATTTCTCATTAGATGTTATAATGCTTGCTATGTGGTTAAGAGCAACTAGTAAACAATGGTTATATCACTTGGAAGTACATTTGAATTATTGGAACAAACGTGTAAGGTACAGCCAACGTGTTTCGTCTAGTTGGAGGTATCTGACCTGACTTTCACTAGGTGCTCCTAACCACTTATCCAGGATTGATATGTACAGATGGCTGTATGCAAACACTGAACTCCTGTTCACAGATAATTCCTTATTTTTTATGATGTGAATGAGCCCTTAGAGCAGGGATCCTCAAACTATGGCACTCCAGCTGTTGTGGAACTACACATCCCATGAGGCATTGAAACACACTGACATTCACAGACATGACTAGGCATGATGGGAATTGTAGTTGCTGAACAACTGGAGGGCCGTAGTTTGAAGACCCATGCCTTTGAGATTACCAACAGTGTTGGTAGTAGCTAAGTATCCAACCTAGAAGTGTGTGGGATTGTAATGTTACCATTTTTTATTCATTTATATAGCAGTGGCATCTTCTGCAGTGTACATGTATGTTGTAATTGTATGTGATCATATCTCTCCCTCAGCTGTCATACAACATGGTGTCTGCGTGTAATCGACTCTGCCGCATGAAGCTGCTGTGTCATCCTGCGAAAAGTGATGAGGATCTGGTAAGTATTGGGGGCAGCCCCCCCCAGCCCCCCCCCCCCACCCCCCAAATAAAGAACAGTCACTTAGATCTAACACATATTGTCAGGTGATGGTGAGATATGTGACCAATAGCCACCCTTAAGAATTCACATTGATGTATGCAAGTAGTGTATGTAGATTATTCTCATATATACAGTATATATGTTTATATATTGCAGATTATTGGTCCTTAGATATGGTGGCTGCATTATTTTTCTAGTTTGAATAGTAGCACACTCTCTGTCCCAGGGTGACAACTCTTAACAAAGCACCAGCTTTCATAAAGTACAGTTTGACTTTATAACTAAGATAGCTTCATAGGTTTTACCATCCCTCTGCCAATCCTAGACCTCAGATGGTCCTTAGATGTGGTGGCTACACCGCCAATCCCAGACCTCAGATGGTCCACCAATCCCAGACCTCAGATGGTCTTTAGATGTGGTGGCTACACCACCAATCCCAGACCTCGATGGTCTATCCAATCCCAGACCTCGATGGTCCGCCAATCCCAGACCTCAGATGGTACTTAGTTGTGGTGGCTACACCGCCAATCCCAGACCTCAGATGGTACTTAGATGTGGTGGCTACACCACCAATCCCAGACCCCGATGGTCTATCCAATCCCAGACCTCAGTGGTCTGCCAAGACCTCCATGGTCAGCCAATCCCCGACCTCCATGGTCAGCCAATCCCCCGACCTCCATGGTCAGCCAATCCCCGACCTCCATGGTCAGCCAATCCCCGACCTCCATGGTCAGCCAATCCCCGACCTCCATGGTCAGCCAATCCCCGACCTCCATGGTCAGCCAATCCCCGACCTCCATGGTCAGCCAATCCCAGACCTCAGATGGTCCGCCAATCCCAGACCTCAGATGGTCCGCCAATCCCAGACCTCAGATGGTCCGCCAATCCCAGACCTCAGATGGTCCGCCAATCCCCGACCTCCATGGTCAGCCAATCCCAGACCTCCATGGTCAGCCAATCCCAGACCTCCATGGTCAGCCAATCCCAGACCTTAGATGGTCAGCCAATCCCAGACCTTAGATGGTCAGCCAATCCCAGACCTCAGGTGGTCCGCCAATCCCAGACCTCAGATGGTCCGCCAATCCCAGACCTCAGATGGTCCACCAATCCCAGACCTCAGATGGTCCGCCAATCCCAGACCTCAGATGGTCCGCCAATCCCAGACTTCAGATGGTCCGCCAATCCCAGACTTCAGATGGTCCGCCAATCCCAGACCTCGGAAGGGCCTGCCAATCCCAGACCTCATATGGTCCACCAATCCCAGACCTCAGATGGTCCTTAGATGTGGTGGCTACACCGCCAATCCCAGACCTCAGATGGTCCTTAGATGTGGTGGCTACATTGGTTTTTATCTTGCATACATTAGTAGCACACTCCCTATCCTAGGGTGACAACGCTAAACTTCTTGTAGCTGGCGAGCCCTAAGAGAAAAGCACAGGTTGACTTTTACCTGAAAATGTAGGTTTCCCTACCCCGACCTCCACCAATCCCAGACCCCAGATGAAGCAAAGACTTATTCCCCAAGACTACTTTAGATTGATTGCTGCAGAGCCGTTGTAGCAGCTGTGTACTACAGCATTGGTACCCAGAGAAAAATATAGATGCAAGTACTGCCCAACATGGTGGAGGGATGGGCAGTGGGCTCATAGCAAGAATAGATGTAACTCATACCCAAGGTGGTGGAAAGATGGGCAATGGGCCCCACACTTCATATGAGGTCTGAAGGGGGTGTATAAACCCATTGGGGAGGTTTAGCTAAAAAGTAAACTATTAATTAAACAGACCTTCATGCAACAATGATGCAGAAATTCTGGGCTTTCTTTTCGAAAATGCAGTATGCTCTATGGTTTAGGTATCTTGGAGACAAGGGTTTGGCACAGAGCAGCCCAGATCCTCATGTTCTGGGGTTCCCCTGTCGGCGCTTCTGGACCTCCACTTCATTTGGTGCCCCCATGGAGAGCCACTTTCCCTGGGGGCACCTGTACAGGCATTGACACAGACAGTGGGACTCAGCCCCTGCTCCTGTGTCACTGGATTTGATTGACAGCAGCGGGAGCCAATGGCTATTTATCTGTCCAATGAGATGAGAGCCAGCAGCAGGATTCTCTGGGCTTGTGCACAGTGCTGGAACAAATAAGTTCAGGGAAGGAAAAGGGAGGGGGGGTCTGGGGGGCGCTGTAGCAAAGAACGTTCAAAGAAGGTACAATCCATTTAAAGGCAGGGTTCCTCCAGAGGCTGCTAAGGGTTACTTGAGCAGTGTTTGATTTTTTGGCAATCTGTAAGTGGGTAATTCTTCCCGATGACCACAAGTGTAAGCCCCATTCTTTTCACTGACCATGACACTAATGTACCATGAGTTGTAGATCTAGTAATTTTTATCGGGGGTTCCCTGAGCCTGGAATGTTATTTCAATGGTTCCCTCTGTGTTGCGAAAGGCTACTTGAAAGGATAGTATAATGATTCTTAAGTTACTCCACTTCCTGCCAAAACCTCTAGGACTTTTTTCGAAAGCACCCGTTTGAGATGCTTCTGAGGTCCTTTAGACTTCATTAACAGGTGCGTCTGACCTGCAGTCGGCCTCTTTCTGACTTGCATTTGACCTGCTTGAGGCAGGACTTATATGGAAAATTCAAAACCTGCCTGATACTAACAAAACTCCATCAGCACAGGCCCTGTAACCCAACTCTCCATATTCCTGAAAGATCCGCCAATGAGGACCCATAGAGCCACTGCTGCCAACTCCAACTGGTCTCTATTTATTACTATGGAGGTGCCGCTATCAGTATGCCTAATACACATCCTCTTCATAGGAATGATTGGGTTCAGTTCAAGCCCTAATCAGTCAATAAGCGAGAAACAAATCTCAAAAGGCTTACAATCCCCCTATTTCATCTTTCAGAGACAATGTGAGAGCGACCAAGAGGACGAGAAGACCAAACCCGTCACACTCCTACGTAGGCGTTTGAGCAGCTGCTCCTGAGCTGATGAGATATCCCTCTGATTCTCGAGCATGCACCGTCCTCTTTGCAGTACTGACCACAATGGGGAACCTCATGCCTACAGGAGCCCAGGAGACACGTAGGAACCTGGAGAAGCATTGCTGCTAGAGTACCAAGAGGAGATGGGCTTTTCCAACATCGCCCAATACAGACAATTATCTCGGATTTTCTTGCATGTGACTGTTTACGGGAACTTTTATTTAAAGGAAAAACAAGCATGTCGCATGTTTTAACTTTTTTGCCGCTAAGAGTCGGCACATAACATCATTTAACCATAGTGGCCTACCAACCTTGCCATGGAATGGAATTGTTACATTGGTGAGTGCTTATACTTTATCGCAACTTATATCCTAGTGATTTCCAGCTGCATGTTTTTAAGAAAACGTTTGGGAGTGTAATCACCTTATGGTAGGTGGAACTTGTACGTTTGTTCATGCTGCCATCTAACATATTAACGCAAACCTGTCGGCCATTTTAAAATTAAAGTCCCACCTAAGAGCGTATACCACAAGGAGCTGCTGGAATACCCTATTCTGTGTACCTCTCTGCTTTAGTTTGACTTAATTACAAGAACTTCTGGATTTTGTGGCACCAACCTTCACCTTCTACGTTAAGAGTCATAGTGGCCAATGTATGGTTGGGTGTCAGTTAGGCATGGCTTAATCATGTGTTCCTAGCACCTTATATAGCACTCTTCCACTGTTCAAATAGTTGCTCCTGTCCCCCTTCATGCACGTGTCATGCTCAGCCTGAAAGTGTCCGTAACCATTGAAGACCACTAAACATACGTTGGGGATTTCAAGTGGTTTACCAGGATAATGCCTACAGCTATTTGTTTTTTTTTGCCAGTGGTCAGCTTTTTTTGTAAAAAAGCGAATTAGCTGCTGGATTGCTTTTACAGGTGGTGGGAGGCGTGTCCCTCCAGGATCTCTGTCCCACTGGAGAGCCCGAAACTGAAGTTGGCGGTTTTGCCACCTTACCACAGAGCCCATGTAAGACCGGAAAGGTTTCCAATGGGCTCTATGGTATGAGAAACTAGAAACAACGAGGATTGGAAGGTCTCCAATGGGCTCTATGGTATGGCCTCATTTCCACTGGCGTTTTTACAGCCACGTTTCTGAGCGTTTTTTACAGCTTAAAAACGCCTGTCCATGTTATTCTATGGCATCATTCCCACATAGACGTTTTTGAGCTGCAAATGGCCTAGGCGTTTTTGAGCTGTAAAAAAAATGCAGGAGCAGGGCGTTCTAAAGCTCCTAAAACACAGCTGTAAAAACGCTGGACCTTAAAAAAACGCGCATAAACGCGCAAAAACGCGCACCGCGGCGCTTTTGAGCTGCAGGGATTTCATAAAAAAATCTCATATATATAGCCTAGAGATTTTTTTTTTCAAAAAAACGCTGCCTAACGCTAGCGTTAAAAAACGCGCAAAAACGTGCATGCAAAAACGCGGTAAATTTACCGCGTTTTTAACGCAAATTTTTCCAGGCATACCTAGCTGTTTTACAGCTCACTTTTAAAACGCCAGTGGAAATGAAGCCATAGGAAACTAGAAGCGACGAGGATTGGAAGGTCTCCAATGGGCACTATGGTATAGGAAACTAGAAGTGACGAGGATCGGAAAGGTCTCCAATGGGCTCTATGATATGGCCATGAGATTGTTGCCCCTACGGGAACTCCTTCCCTCCAGAGGGCCCTGAACTGAAGCTGGCGGTTTTGCCGCCTTACCACAGAGCCCATGGAGGACCGGAAGGTCTCCAATGAGCTCTATGGTATAAGAAACTAGAAGCAACGAGGACTGGAAGGTCTCCAATGGGCTCTATGGTATAGGAAACTAGAAGCGACGAGGACCGGAACGTCTCCAATGGGCTCTATGGTATAGGAAACTGGAAGCGACAGGGACTGGAAGGTCTCCAATGGGCTTTATAGTATAGGAAACTAGAAGCGACAAGGACCAGAAGGTCTCCAATGGGATTTATGGTATAGGAAACTAGAAGCGATGAGGACCGAAAGGTCTCCAATGGGCTCTATGGTATACGAAACTAGAAGCGACAAGGTCCAGAAGGTCTCCAATTGGCTCTATGGTATAGGACACTAGAAGAGAAGAGGACCGGAAGGTCTCCAATGGGCTCTATGGTATAGTAAACTGGGAGTGATGAGTAATGTCGTCACATTGGGGTGTAAACAGCGCCATTTTAAAATCTTAAAAGTAGTGGTGCACTGAAATTAAAATTCAGGGGCCAAAATTCAGGATGCACTTGGCCAAAATATATGTTTTTAAAAAACTATATTTTGATAAATAATTGTATTGTAGATGGTGTGGGCAGCACCTCATCATTGAAATGCACTAAAACACAGCAAGAACGCTTTAAAAATGTACCTGTATTGTGTATTTCTTGAGTCACATGACCTACACACCATAAGCACAGTAAAATCGCAGGTGTTTTTGGCAGTCATTATCGGCGTCTTTTTTGCTTTTAGCACAACTCTGAAAACCCTATTTTTGGGACAATAATTTTCGGTGGCGAAACATTCGGTGCATCACTGCTTGAAAGCATTTGATCACACCGATCTTGGTGTAATGCTTTTAGGGCAGAGGAGACATCTGGGGCCTAATAGACCCTCGATCTCTCCATAAAGTGTACCTGTTACTGCATATTTCTATCACAAGCAATGTTTATATTCCTTGTGACGGCAATAAAAAAAAAAAAAAAACTAAACGAACGTCAGAGAGAAAGCAATCATTCTAACGACAGACCTCTTTTGTAACCCTATACTAGTAACGGGTAAAGGCTTTTAAAGCGTTGCCTATGGATATTTGTAAATACAGTATTTTGGTGTTATATTTAATGTTTATGGGTTAGAAGTAGTTTTCGAGCAAAAAATCCTGATTTTTTTTTTATACATAAACAAAATGTATCAGAAATGGCTGGGTCTTTAAGGGTCCTTTCACACGGACGGACCGTTCGTCCGTTTTTTACAAGTCCGTTCACGGACTTGTAATGCATCCCTATGGGATTGCAGACGTTAGCGGATGATGAATCCGCTAACGTCCGCAAAGATCCGCGTCTGTAAAGATCCGTTTTTTCGGATGGAAGAAAACCCTATTTTTCTTCCGTCCGGCGGATCGGATGAATACGGACACGCGGTCCGTATTCATCCGATTCCCTATAGGGGAGAGCGGAGGAGAGACAGGACGGTCTATGCACAGTGTGCAGGGATCGACCTGTCCGCCGACAGCTCAGCGGGGATTACGGATGATCCCGCTGAGCCGACGGACACACACGGAGCGGACACAAAAACGGTCCGCTCCGTGTGAAAGGTCCCTTAGTGGTAGCCGAACCATCCCCCATCCAACCATAACGGTAAAACAGGCTGGGCGTTAGAAGTGCGCCCCCAGCAGCCACTCTGGATTTATCACACACTTGTTCAGCTGCTCTCTGCAGCTCAACCCAGAGGGAGCGCACAGTTATGCCGCACGCACACGAACAGAATTTCCGACAACAAATGTTCGATGAGAGCTTGTTGTCGGAAAATCCGACCGTGTGTAGGCTCCATCGGACATTTGCTGCCGAGATTTTCGACAACAAATGTTTGAGCGCTCGTTCTCAATTTTCCCAACAACAAAAGTTCTTGTCGGAAGAATTCTTGTCGTAGCCAATTCCCACGCACAAAATTCCATGCATGCTCAGAATCAAGCAGAAGAGCTGCACTGGCTATTGAACTTAATTTATCTCAGCTAGTCGTAGTGCTGTACGTCACCACGTTCTTGACGTTCGGAATTTCTGACAACATTTGTGTGACCGTATGTATGCAACACAAGTTTGAGCCAACATCTGTAGGGAAAAAAATCCACGGTTTTGTTGTCGGAATGTCCAATCATGTGTACGCGGCATTTGAGTGATCCAGAGTGGCTGCTGGGTGCGCACTTTTAACATCCAGTCCATCTTGCTGCAGAGTTTTTCAGACAGGTTGCATGTGTCCAATGTCTATTGAGGGCGACATGAGCACCTACTTGAACAGCAGGGGAGTGCTATTTAATGTGCTGGAGATGCCGGAATCCATGGAGGATTTTTTTAAATGTTCCTTAAAAAATTGTCTAACCCTTTAAGCTCTCAATAACACAAAGAAATGAAAGCAGAAAGGCCCGCTGGTTTTCTGGCTACAAAGGTTAATAAGTTACTATTTTGTAGCGCCTTTAAGTTTTTAAATGGCTGACAGGTTCACTTTAAAAGGCCTTTATATTAAAGCAGTTAACAGATGATGTGAAAGGGGAGCATAAGGTAAGGAGGTCAATGCCATAATGAAGGTTTTAGGCTGGGTTCACACCTATGCGAATTGGAGGTGGGATCCCCCACCTCCAATTCGCATTACAGGAGAGTGGGCCCGGCTCTCAATGGAGACGGTTCACACATCTCCGGGACGGCCGCAGTCTGCATTTGAAAAGGGTCCGGCGCTTCTTTGGTTTTGATTCAGGTGCGAATTCAGGCAAAAATTGGACCTGAATCAGTGAACAGGGACACACCGGACCCCCTGCTGGGAACCGTGGCCGCAGCATATGTAAACCTATCCTGAGTGAATTTTGAGAGTGTCATGTTTAACCACTTCAACACCGGGCATTTTCACCTCCTTCCTGCCCAGGCCAATTTTCAGCTTTCAGCATTGTCACGTTTTGAATGACAATTGCGCGGTCTTGCTCCGTGGCTCCAAAGCAAAATTTACATCCTTTATTTACATCCTTTATTTCCCACAAATAGAGCTTTCTTTTGGTGGTATTTGATCACCTCTACGGTTTTTATTTTTTGCGCTATAAAAAAAAGACTGACAATTTTGAAGAAAAAACACACAATATTTTTTACTTTTTTGCTATAATAAATATCCAATTTTTTTTAAAAAAATACAACTTTTTTTCTCAGTTTAGGCCGATATGTATTCTTCTACATTATTTTGTTAAAAAAAAAATCGCAACAAGCGAATAGTGATTGGTTTGCGCAAAAGTTATAGTGCCTACAAAATAGGGGATAGATCCATGAATTTTTTATTTATTTTTACTACTAATGGCGGCGATCAGCGTTTTTTGTCAGGACATATCGGACACTTTTGACACTATTTTGAGACCATTTACATTTGTACAGCGATCAGTGCTATAAATATGCACTGATTACTGTATAAATGTGACTAGCAGGGAAGGGGTTAACACTAGCGGGCAATCAAGGGGTTAAATGTGTTCCTTTAGGTAAAGATTCTAACTGTGGGGGGAGGGGACTGACTGGGGGAGGTGACTGATCGGTGTCCCTATGTACAAGGGACACACCATCGGTCTCCTCTCCCTGACAGGAGGTGGATCTGTGCCCCTGGCTCTGTAACTGCCGATCACGGGTACCTAGCAGACATCGTGTCCACCAGGCACGCGCATCAGCACCCGAGTGAGGCAGCAGGCGCGGGCACGCACAGCCAGGAGGCCCGAGAACATCATATGTTGGCTACCCAGGATGGCAGAACCACCTTGTGGCTGTCATATTACAGTAGGCGGGATGTGAAGTGGTTAAACCTCATTGAGTACTATGCCCGTATTTAGTAGGAACCTTAGGTGTGACCGATAATCCTTTAGAGTTCACCCATACATGAGAGTCCCTATCATAGTCATCCCTTACATCAGAGTTCCCTTTGGAGTCTCCCTACACATGAGAGTTCCCTAAAGACTACACCAATACATGAGAGTCCCTATCATAGTCATCCCTTACATCAGAGTTCCCTTTGGAGTCTCCCTACACATGAGAGTTCCCTAAAGACTACACCAATACATGAGAGTCCCTATCATAGTCATCCCTTACATCAGAGTTCCCTTTGGAGTCTCCCTACATATGAGAGTTCCCTATAGAGTTTACCCATACATGAAAGTTCCCATTAGAGTCCCGTTAACGCCAGAGTTCCTTTTGTAGTGAACCTGTACAAGAGAGTCCCCATCAGAGTCCCCTTTGGAGCCACCCTGTCAGCCTGCCCATGCTTGGATCAAATCTTGGCTAGTCCCTGCTGAACCGGCCGAGTTTCGAACCATCTAAGGCCGACTTTTGGGATGCAGCAGGACATTAAGGAACAGACATTATAGAGGTAATCTGTGGCACCAGAATATTCTTGCTATCTGCAGTGGTAGTTTGCTCATCATGACCTTCTTACCTTATTTTCTAATATGCCAACCAGTGGAAGCTCTGCCCATTTCACGGGGCAGCTCGGATTTTATGTTACCTGTTTTAATGATCTTTGAATGGTTCGTTTGCAGACATATTTTTGTATCTTCCTCTTGTGTGTGTGTTTTCCATTACTCATGGTTACAAGGTATGCTGTGTTTCAAAGAAATATCTTTATCAGAGTGTTTTTATTTTGATGGCTTTTATATAAAAAAAAATACAATAAATATGATTTTGTTAATATTTTTATATGATTTGTGTTTATTGGTGAAGGAAAATGTAATGAGGGTAGAGTAATGTACCTAAAGGGTGTCCACAGATGGTTGGTTTTCTTTCATTAAACTGATTCCTCCATCCAAGCAAATGAGGTGGATCAGAAGATCACCTTCTGTTAAGCAGGGATGGCTACAGTGCAATTATATATTTTTCTTGCAGGAATCAATGGTGCAATGTCAGGCTTCTGCAGACAAGCCTTGCAGCTTTCAGGCCATACCTCCAAAAAGGCTGTCAGTTTGAAAGTTGCAGGGCCCATAGGCTAAATTAAAAAAAGGAACAGAAATTCTTTATTCATATAAATTGATCTCTGCCCAAAAAAATATATGCCAAAGCATAGGGGCCATCCACCCACTGACCAGCCCAAGCCCCCTATGCTCCGACATGTACGTTCTTTATTTTTACTTATAACTGCAGATTAGAAATCTCCTACAGCGCTGGAATCACTGATGCATATATTCTGATATGTTGCATATAGTCTGCTGCTGTCAAAATTAACAGATCAGTGCTGCAGCTGAATGGTGTTCCTGCAAAGCAAACAACGGTTAAAAAAATACAGAAAGGACCAAACATTAACTCAATAAAACAATTTATTTTTGTGATTTTTTTTTTAGAAATGTCTTATTTTAAAGGGGGGCAAATTGTTTGGAGCCCATCATATCCAGGGTCATCTCGAGTAGAGATGAGCCGAACACCCCTGGGTTTGGTTCGCACCAGAACCTGCGAACAGACCAAAAGTTTGTGTGAAATTTAGAACCCCATTAAAGTCTATGGGACTCGAACATTTGAAATCTAAAGTACTAATTTTAAAGGCTAATATGCAAGTTATTGTCCTAAAAAGTGTTTGGGGACCCGGGTCCTGCCCCAGGGGAGTGTTTGGGGACCTGGGTCCTGCATCAGGGGAGTGTTTTGGGACCTGGGTCCTGCCCCAGGGGACATGTATCAATGCAAAAAAAGTTTAAATTTTTTTTTTTTTTCAGGAGCAGTGATTTTAATAATGCTTAAGGTGAAACAATAAAATTGAAATATTCCTTTAAATTTTTGTAAATTTCCTTTAAATTTTGTCGGATACCAGAAATACAGAGAAAAGTCATTCATAATAAAAGAATGTGTGGTGGTCCCCCCAAATTCAATTATCAGGCCCTCCGGGTCTGGTATGGATATTAAGGGGAATCCTGCGTCAAATAAAAAAAATATGTGGGGTTCCCCCCAAATATCCATTCCAGACCCTTTAGGTCTGGTATGGATTTTAAGGGGAACTCCACCCCAAATAAAAAAAAAATGCCGTGGACCCCCACACACTTTATTTATGAATGACTTTTCTCTGTATTGCCGGGAGCCGACAATTCATTATAGCCGCGAGTGATTTTAAATGACTTTTTTTCCTTCAGAAATGACACTTTGTGCACGGACAGTTCTAAGCATGGGAAACAAGAACTACTTTACAGGCATACTATACACCCCCCCCCCCCCACCAGGTGCGAAATTTAAAGGAATATTTCACTTTTATTGTTTCACTTAAAGGAATTATTAAAATCACTGCTGCCAAAAAAAAAAAACTTCAGCTTTTAAAACTTTTTTTTTCATTGATACATGTCCCCTGGGGCAGGATCCAGGTCCCCAAATACCCCAAATTACAATAACTTGCATATTAGCCTTTAAAATTAGCACTTTAGATTTCAAACGTTCGAGTCCCATAGACTTTAACAGGGTTCTAAAGTTCACGAACACCCAAAATAGTTCACTGTTCGGCGAACAGGCAATGTTCGAGTCGAACATGAGTTCTACTTGAACTGGAAGCTCCTCCCTAATCTCGAGGATAACAGAGTTCATTGCTGTTGAAATGCATAAATCACATAGGGCCAGATTCAGGTAGAGTTAGGCTGGAGTATCAGTGATACTCCAGCCTAACTCTCACTTTGAGCCGGCGTTTCTGTTTTCTGTAACCAGAAAACAAGAAACGCCGGGTTGGAGTTCCTATACGAGCGGCGTAATTGTATTTCGCCGTCGTATCGGAACTGCAATTTTAAAAATGGCGCTCGGGGCGTTCCTGCTGATTAACGCTGAGAATATGTTAATCAGCGAGAATCAGCAATTCACGATCGTATTCGGGCCTGACGCAGTGACTTTCCAACGTTTCCGTAAGAGATACGCGGCGTAAAGAAAAACCAGCCCCCTAGTGGAGTATCCTATGTTAAGTATGGCCTTCGTCATCGCGTCGAATTTAAAAATGTTCGCGCCGTTTGCGTAAAACAACCGTGAATGGGGATTGACGTCATTGACGTTCACTGACAGAATTTGGAGCATGCGCACTGACAGTCGACGCATGCGCAGTACGTTCGCCGCGGGATCGCGCCTAGTTTAAATAATACACGCCCCCTACCCGCCCAATTTGAATTCCGCCGGCTCATTTTCTTTAAGCCGCCGCAACTTTAGGAGCAAGTGCTTTGTGAATACAGTACTTGCTCCTAAAGTTTCAGGGGAGTAACGTAAATGAGAAACGTTACTCCAAAATAAAGATTCGCCCATCTACCTGAATCTGGCCCATTATATTCTTGTATCTACACCTGGCCATGGCAGCAGAGAACACGGGCATATGATGAATCGGGTCTTTGCATTTCCATGCGAATTGTCTGGCAAGGTTTGATTCTGGTACCAAAAAATTGCTTGGCATATAAATTGCTTTCCACCAAAATGATACAGATCTTCCGTGAAAAACGGCTCTAAAAAACCTAGGGCAGTTACATTTGTTCCCATCTGAATTTGCGGTTACCACCTGAATTCCAGGTAGGGCAGTGAATGGGGGAAGTACGAAGCGCTGAAGAATCTGTGGGCTGCCAATCAGGACTTGCAAGCGCATCAGGAAGGGCACTATGGACTGAATTCTTGGTGTTTGTGGGACACTACTCATGCTAGCCATCGCACCAGCTTGGACTGCACTTGTGTTACTACAGTGCTGGTTTGTCTATGACCAGGGTGTACTAGGCTGCCAGTTCACCAAAATGTGGAGCGCTCTAGTACTGGCACTCTGTAGCACCGCAGCAACCTGGGCACAGGGTCGGGTACGCCTGACCTTAGCAGGGACCTCTTCTCCATAGTCAGAGCTATCGGTCAGGGTGCTGCTGCTGCTCTCTACAGGTTCATATAGTGAGCCTGATTCTGACAGTGAGGCTTCCCCTTCGCTCTCGCCATGCTCAGTATCCGGTAGGCCTCTTTACTAGTGTACGTTTTGTTGGACATTTTGGACAGTACATTTTTAGGTACCTGGTGCGACTCACAGGTAAAAAAAGCACCTAGCTGTCGGGGACTGTTTGGACCGCTACAAAACAAAAATTACCTGCCAGTGCTAGAAGAGATCAGGCCTGACTCTGCCAACACTGCGGATTTGTTTACTTTGTATACAAGGGTGACCACATTTACAAACTGCCATTCAGGGACACAAACCCCCACCCCCACCCCCCCCCCCCATCCCGACCTTCTCATCTGTAAATATCTTGGCGCACTTCTTATATGGGTTCAAAAGCTCTTCGTTGCAGATGTTTCCAATGCTGTGGATGAAGGACCACATGTGTCCGAGCGTCTTTCCTACAAGAAAGAATTAGGGGTTAGACTTGGATGTCATCTACAGGAATGGACAGTAAAAGTAAAAAAGCCCCCCTCCCAGCCCCACCCACCTCTTCTGGTCTTGTAATTGAGGTGAAATAACCCTTTAAGGAAAGGGGTAAAAACTATAATTCTTGGGGCTATATTTATAAAGCATTGAAGGTGACATTAGCTGCTTGTGTTTTTAATGACAGCGAATGGGAATGTCACATTAAATGCTTTATAAATATGCCCCTCCCCTCCCATAATAGACAATAGACAAATCTAGCGATATCTGATGGGTTTTTTCCTCTACTTGAGGAGCCCCATCTACTTACCAACCCCAAAGCTGAAATTGTTACTTACCAATCACTTTCATCCGTGCTTTGATTCCTTGAAAAAAATTCTTGGCTTTTCCGGCGACATTCTTCACTTTCCCCGCCATTTCTTTCAGAAAATCCAAAACCCCTGCAGGAGAGAAGAAAAAACATGTTAGAGGTTTAAAATTGTATGAGTTCAATTCACAAAACTTCAACATTGAAATAAGATCTTTATATTGACCGCGTACCTTTCATTTTCAAATAAATCTATCTATCTATCTATCTATCTATCTATCTATCTATCTATCTATCTATCTATCTATCTATCTATCTATCTATCTATCTATCCCTCCCATATCTATCTATCCCTCCTATATCTATCTATCTATCTATCCTATCCCTCCTATATCTGTCTATCTATCTATCTATCTATCTATCTATCTATCTATCTATCCCGTATCTATCTATCCCGTATCTAAGGGGCCCTAAGGGCCACATTAATTCTATTCCCTGCTGCCATGTTACTTACTCATTAGCGGTTCCTTGACGCGCTCCATGATCTCCAAGGTCTGATTCATGACTTGCACACTGCAGGCACTGGAATTTGTGACTCGCTGAAGGTTCTCCGTGGTGTTGGCTGCTGGTCCGTTCATGACCACGGCAAGGATGATGAGCAGGATGAGGACTCTTGTGTATCCTAAAAGAGAGAGAGAGATTTTTTTTTTATTAATATAAAAATACATTTTTTGGAACAAGAACTGGATCCAGAAATGCATGGAACTTCTGTTCTGCATTGGCGGTGTCATTAACCGGCTCACCGATCGGCTCACGCAGATAGATATACTAATACTGCAGCAGAATGGCTCCCCTGGGCAAAATCCCGTATATATAAGGCTTCACCAAGGAGAGCCACCGGAGGCATGCGCGAGCGCCCCGATGCACAGCGGGCACGAGTGCCAGCACAGGGATTTGTGTCAGTAAACACACACACAAATCCCTGAGCTGTCAGAGGAGAGGAGACAGATTGTGTCATCTCGATCTGTCATCTCTCCTAGTTAGCCCCCCCCCCACACACAGTTAGAACACAGGGGTTGACCTCTTCCCTGCCAGTGACCTTATACAGTAATCAGTGCATTTTTATAGCACTGATCGCTCTGTAAATGTCACTGGTCCCAAAAATGTGTCAAAAGTGTCCGTTCTGTCCGCCGCAATATTGCAATACCAGTAGAAATCGCAGATCACTGCCATTACAAGTGAAAAAAATTCTAAAAATGCCATTAATCTTTCCCATAGTTTGTAGATGTGCAAACCAATCAATAAACACTTATTGTGATTTTTTGTTTTACCAAAAACATGTAGAAGAATATATATTGGCCTAAACTGATGAAGAAATTTGTTAAAAACATTTTTAGGGATATTTATTATAGCAAAAAAAAAAAAATATATATATATATATATATATATATATATATATATATATATATATATATTATATATATATATTCTAAATAGTCGCTTGTTTAGAGCGCAAAAAAAACCACATCAAATACCACCAAAAGAAAGCTCTATTTGTGGGGGGAAAGGGCCACAGCTAATTTCTTCATTAGTTTAGACCAGGGGTCTCAAACTGGTGGCCCTCCAGTTGTTGCAAATCTACAAGTCCCATGAGGCATTGCAAAGCTGACAGTTACAAGCATGGCTCCTTCAGGCAAAGGTATGATGGGACTTGTAGTTTCGCAACAGCTGGAGGGCCACCAGTTTGAGACCATTGCCCTAAAGAATCTACACCCAAAACAGACGCTGATTGCCATGTAGGGTTGCCACCTTTTCTTTAAGTAAAACCCGAACACACTAGCGGCGTACGCCAATTTATTTTTTATAGTATAAACTATACATATATTTTGCTATTAAATAACATTTCTAATCATATAAAGTTAATAACACAAGTTCTCCTTTACATCTGACTCCACAGAGTTCCCCTTTTACATCTGACTCCACAGAGTTCCCCTTTTACATCTGACTCCACAGAGTTCCCCTTTTACATCTGAATCCACAGAGTTCCCCTTTTACATCTGACTCCACAGAGTTCCCCTTTCAATGTAAGGGGGGACTCTGCAGACTCTGTATGGAGAACTCTGGGGCTTCTAACATAAGGGATGCTCTGGGAATCCTGATTTAAGGGGGAACACTGTGGCCTCTGGTGTAAAAGGGAACTTTGACATAAGGGGTGCTCTGAGAACCCTGATTTGCCTTAGGAGAGAGAAGGGGGAGACTTCACTCACCCCTTAGCAGTCAGCTCCTCTCATCCAGATGTATCTGAGGCTGCTGGACTTCAACTTTCCAGCCCCCACTTTCCTTTTCTGAGGCACAGCGCCAGGGATTGGAGTGTGGGCAGACACAGAGGGGGAGGGCGGTGAGGGGGAGTAAAGGAGCAGATCGAGCTCTCTCTCCTCTCCCATCTGTGTGCGTATATGGGGGGATTGTTAGTGCTGCCTTTGGGCAGTGTGAAAGAGTGTAACAGACAATGGGAAACCGCGGTAATACCGCCCGCAATGCACCTCTACAGAAGCGCATTGCGGGCGGTATTAACCCTTTTTCGGCCGCTAGCGGGGGTTAAAACCGCACCGCTAGCGGCCGAATACTGCGGTAAATACGACGGTATAGCAGCGCTAAAAATCGCGCTGCTATACCGCCACCGCGGCTCTATGCCCAATGTGAAAGCAGCCTAACACTGAACTGCCTCTCAGCCAATCAGGTGTCTGGGTCTGTTACCTGTCACCTGATTGGCTGAAATGACAGGCGCGGTAATTGGATGCCTATCAGGCGTCCAATCATAGCAGAGGACTGGAAGAGAGGACGGGAGAAGACAACGGAGCGTGCAGGACACCAGCGCCATGACCTGCTGCCCCACCGAGACAAGGTAAGTGCCGGGGCGGGGAATGCACACTAGCGGCAATTGATGGGCACATTAGCAGCAATTGATGGGCACAGTGGCAGCAATTGATGGGCACAATAGCGGCAATTGATGGGCACACTGGCAGCAACTGAAGGGCACAGTAGCGGCAATTGATGGGCCCACTGGCTGCAATTGATGGGCACAGTGGCAGCAATTGATGGGCACAATAGCGGCAATTGATGGGCACACTGGCAGCAACTGATGGGCACAGTAGCGGCAATTGATGGGCCCACTGGCTGCAATTGATGGGCACAGTGTCAGCAATTGATGAGTACAGTAGCTGTGATTGATGACTCAGTGGCGGCACTTTTTGGGTACAGTGGCTGCGTTTGATGGCACAGTGGCAGCGTTTGATGGGCACTGTGGTTGCGTTTGATGGGCACAGTGATTTCGTTTGATGGGCACAGTGGTTGCGTTTGATGGGCACAGTAGCTGCATTTGATGGGCACAGTAGCTGCAATTGATTTTTTTTTCATTCTAGTTTGTTTTGCGCCCCCAAAAATTTTGAGCACCAGCCGCCACTGTTGGATAGTCTAATGGGCTGGAAACAGGTACTTGGGTACTTTGAAGGGCTGCAGGAGGGGGGGTGTGTTCCTGCTGGCATCATTTTACAATGCGCCTGTAGGGAAGTGGTTAAAATCCATACCAGACCCAAAGGGCCCCCCCCCCACACGTTTTCCCCCAATTTTTTTTTTCAATTTACATACAGGTGCAAAAAAATATGGGTGTTGGTGGTGCCTGAACACTGTATCCCCTCACAGTTACTCTTGTTCAGGCCTCTTTTTCTCTCTAAAAAAAGTGCAGGCACTGGGGAGCTACAGATCATTGAGGGGACCATGAACGCCAACATGTACTGTGACATACTGAAGCAGAGCATGATCCTCTCCCTTCAGAGATTGGGCCGCAGGGCAGTATTCCAAAATGATAACGACCCCAAACACCCCTCCAAGACCACCACTACTTTACTAAAGAATTTTTTTTAAATGTCGTCTATGGTAGGGTGACCAGACGTCCCCAGTTCCTGGGGACAGTCCCCGCATTGGGGACACTGTTCCCGGACCAGGTCTGTCCCTGGTTTTGTCCCCGGATTGGATTTGAACAGGGGCTGGGGCAATTTCAAAGACAGTAGGCGCAGAATAATTAAAAACAAATTGGAATTACACACCCCTGCTCTGCCGCTCCTACTAGTTTAAGGGGTGTCTTTTTTTTCCAATATCTGTGCTTCTTTCTGATGATCATGTGCTGGTCAAATTGAAGGGAATATTTCTTCAGTTTTTCCGGTGCATGCCCATCCAGTTTTCTTGTCGGAATTTCCGATCGTGTGTACGCGGCATAAGACTGGGTTTACACTATTGCGAATTGGATGTGGTGAAAGCATAGCAGGAGATTGTGACCGGATCTCTATGGAGCAAATTCACACATCTCCACAGCAGCCCCGGTGCGAATTGCACATCGTTTTTTTGGTCTGTTTCAGGTCCAAAGTCAGCCCAAAATTTGGGCTGAAATTGGACCTAAAAACAGTAAATGGAGACTCACCGGACTCCTGCTTTTCTCAAGTGTGAACCCAGCCTCGGGGCCAAATGAGCTCCCAAACCTTTTCAGGCATCGAGCTTTACCTTTTCAGGCATTGAGCTTTACCTTTTCAGGCATTGAGCTTTACCTTTTCAGGCATTGAGCTTTACCTTTTTCAGGCATTGAGCTTTACCTTTTTCAGGCATTGAGCTTTACCTTTTTCAGGCATTGAACCTCACCTTTTCAGGCATTGAGCTTTATCTTTTCAAGCATTGAGCTTCACCTTTTCAGGCATCGAGCTTTACCTTTTCAGGCATCGAGCTTTACCTTTTCAGGCATCGAGCTTCACCTTTTCAGGCATTGAGCTTTACCTTTTTAAGGCATTGAGCTTTACCTTTTTCAGGCATTGAGCTTTACCTTTTTCAGGCATTGAGCCTTACCTTTTCAGGCATTGAGCTTTATCTTTTCAAGCATTGAGCTTCACCTTTTCAGGCATCGAGCTTTACCTTTTCAGGCATCGAGCTTTACCTTTTCAGGCATTGAGCTTTACCTTTTCAGGCATTGAGCTTTACCTTTTTCAGGCATTGAGCTTTACCTTTTCAGGCATTAAGCTTTGTGCTTTTTTAGTTGTGCATTATGCATTAGGGATTATTGGCACCGCCAGCGCAATGTGCGCTTTTCACGCGTTTCCATAATGTGCAGATGTGTATACAACCTAAAAATGGCAAACGGGTGCTTACGGGGAGCCATTGAATGTATTTCTGCCATTGTATTAATCGCAACTACTGTAACTGCTGTATCTGTACAAAGAATACTAGAAAGTAGACATGTGCACACTGAAATATTTCATTTCGGTATTTCGTTTTCGTCTGAAAAATAACATTTTTTAGTTACTTCTGAAATTAGTTTTTATTTATTTTGTTTCGTTAAAAAATGCATTAGTCCAAAAATCCGAATTAATTAAGGTCGAAATCTGTCATTAAAGGCTTCAATGTTCCAAGAAGATTTTGACGGAGCAGCTAAACTCTACAACGCCGACATCGTACATTTCCGCTCGAATGCTCCACCCACAAGCTATAGCAGAATTCTAATGTTGTATGACTAGTAATAATTATATTTATTAATTTCTATTACTAGTCAACCAACCTTAAAATTCTTCTATAGCCTATGGGCGGAGCATTTGGCCATAAATGGTCGCGGCAATCGTATGTTTTTAGCTGCTTCGTTAAATCTTCATGTCTTTATAACGTTGAATCTTTTCTCTCTATGTCAAATAATGTTGAACTAATAGAGTTAGGTTAGGCACATTCAACCGCAGATTCGCTAGACACAGATCGCTATGGTCACCGTCACGTCGAATCGGCTACCTACAGTATATCGAACTGTTGTCGCAACGAAACGAAAATAAGCATTTTTTTATGTCTGATCTTTTGGGTTTTGGGTTTCTGCGCATTTGTTAACGTTTGTTAAAACAAATGCAAAAAATCCCTGAAAATGCATTAGAGCGAAAACGAATGCACACGTCTACTAGAAAGGAGATACGGGACGTTATAAATGTGTGTAGTACAAATCCATATGGCACCGCACAGACTGCCTGAAACATAGACACATTATTCAGCCCAGACTGTGGCTTGGCTCCTCAAGTATCCCGAATACCACAACTGCCGAGTACATAGGCGTTCCCTTTTACACCTGTCCACAGCATTCCCCCCTTTAAAAAAAAATGCTGCTAAAGTGTTCGGCTTGAAAAAAGGTGGCAACCCTAGAGACCATAATAATGGAAACAGGGGGTTCTAATGCGCTAACCACATGGGTGATGACTAATCTACCAACCAAATTAAAGTGGTTGTAAACCCTTACAGACCACTTAGACTTAGGCGGCGTACACACGACCGAGGTTCTCGCTGAAAACAAGCGAGAACCTCGCTGGAAGCTGCATTCCAGCGAGGACCTCGGCCGTGTGTACGCTCTCGGCGAGCTTCCCGTCGGGAAGCCCGTCGAGCAGAAATAGAGAGCACGCTCTCTATTTCCTCGACGGCCCGCCTGGATGAATGGCTGGTTGCCATTCCCGACGGGCGGGTCGCCGATTTCGACGGCCGCCAGAGAACCTCGACGGGCGGAACGATGTGTTCTTCCCGTCGAGGTTCTCTGCCGTGTGTACATGGCCTGACAGGTAAGCCTAGATTAAGCCTCACCTGTAGGTGCTGGAAATATCTCCTAAACCTACACGGTTTAGCAGATATTTCGAAAAGACAGGCACCGATGACAACGGTGCACTGAGCGTGCCGTTACTAACGGCAATCATGCTGTTAGTGGCAGCACCCGCATGCGGGGTGATGTCACGCGGCTCCGGACAGTCACAGCGCCGGAGCAGAGATACGAGGAAGACACTCAGGGAAAGATGGCAGTGATGGAGGAGAGGAACGAGCACCACTGCGGGGGCTTCAAACTCAGGTAAGTAATACATAATGAGCTAGTATGTCTTTTTCTTGCAGGTTTTTTTTTTTGGTTAAGATTTTTTTTAAAGAGGGTTTACTTCCTCTTTTTAAAGGGGTTGTAAAGGTAAAAATGTTTATACCTTAATGCATTCTAGGCATTGAGGTGAAAAAACTTCAGAGAATACTCGGCCCCCTCGTTTACTTACCTGACCCCTCGAAAGTCCTACGCCGTGAACGCGCCGGCATCTTGACGCTGTGCACCAGGGGGTGGGGCCAAGTGATACAGTCGGCTGCGCACCCACAAGGACTCCACACATTCATGCGAGCTCTCTCGCATGAATGTGTGGAGTTCTTGCGGGGAAGACCAGAGACAGCCGCCGAGGGACCCCAGAATATGTGGATCGGGGTCACTCTGTGCAAAACGAGCTGCACAGTGTAAAATTTCCTTTACAAACCCTTTAAGCATCAGCCACAGCAAGGTCCTCACACACTAATAATAACATGATCAATATGGGGGGGGGGGGGATGTGGCGCTTGCTAAAACTAATTAATAATGAAATATGTACAACTGATGAAAATAAACAACTCCTGTGCAAATAAAAAAAATCGCCTAATAACTATGTGCTCAGATAATCATGTGCAAAATAATAAATGTGCAGGTCCGCAAATAAATATGTAAACATCAACTGTGCCAGCACATAACTCCTGTGCAAATACACAATAAACAAGTATTCATGTGCAAAGTAATGAAAGTGCAAATAAATAAACATCAATTGTGCCAGCAAACAGTGGTGCAAAATAATGTGCAAAGAATGTTCCAAGTATGACAGACACAAAAATGTGTACGTCAATAAATACGTCCTCTGTGTTAACAGAATGCCATAATATGGCGCAATTTATTTGTGCCCATGCACATGGGTTCGTGGCCACCCCCCTTACCCTATTTCCTTATCCTTTCCCTGAGGAATAATAATAATAAATAAAAAATGTGTGCATTTGCTTGTATTGTATAAATGGAGGGCTGCCCAGTTTTTTGCAGGTACCTGGACAAGGTCTTTCCTGACTGGCCCAGGTGAAGCAGATCACCAGTAGAAAGTTCTGGAACTCACCTGGACCCTATTTAAGGCTACAGAGAACGCTGCGTCTGGCTGCTGATTGGGTACTGGACTTTGTTGGTATATTTATGTGTTTTTTTTACCCCTGGATCATGGGGGGACTTTACGGTTTACAAGAGATATTGGCTGCTCAAGTCCTGAGACTGAGCAGGGGATGTTTTCTGTATTCCAATCTATCAGTATTTGGGTGGCTTACATTAATTTAAAATAAATATGAAATGGATATATTCAGTATTATACCAATAAAGTGCCACGGCCATTATTAAATCAATACAGTGGTAGATGTGTTTTATTTCTGTGGGGTTTTGGTTTGGTTTGGTTTGGGGGGATTTGTGTGGCCTGCAATCCCATGTGCAAGTCACATTAAAAAAAAAAAAATGTGCGGATTAAACATCTCTGTGTTCAAATAATTCAAATCAAAATAAAGTTCCAAGTGCAAAATCATGAATCCAATAGGAGTTTCCTCAGACACAAAGTGCAAATGCCTTCATCCAGTGCGGGTGCCCATGTTTCCCCCAGCCTCTTACCTCATAGCCTAGGGTGACCAGACATCAGGGGACAGTCCCCTGATTGAGGACACTGTCCCCGGACCAAGTCTGTCCCTGGTTTTGTCCCCAGATTGGATTTAATAGGGGGCAGGGGCAATTTTAAAGAAAGTCTGTGCAGAATTAAACAAAAAAATTAGAATTACACCCCCCCGCTCCGCCATGCCTACTAGCATAGGGGGAGTGTATTTTTTCCATTCTCTGTGCCCCTTTCTGATGATCATGTGCTGGTCGGAGAGGAGGGAATATTTCTTCAGTTTCGGGCACATGCCCATTCAGCTTCCCTTTCATGTTATTCTGCCTTGGCTCAAATCCTGGCCAGCCACCTGCCTATCTCCTTGCCTTCCCTGGTGGAGTGATCTTCCTCCGCTCCCCACCCAGTAGTATCCGGGGCCCGAATAGTAAGACTTGACAGGCTGTGAGGCGGGCGGCGACGGGCAGAGAGTCGCTGATTGCTACCATTACTAGTAAAGAAAAAATATGTCCCTGGATTTAATTTAAAAAATCTGGTCACCTTATCATAGCCTCAAAGCCTTTTAGATGAATCCACAGTAGCCGAGCGTTCCCTGATACAGTGACTCCCTCTCTGCTCAGAATTCAAGTCAGATTCACTGGATTTTCAAACTCAATGGTAGAGAAAGGAAGAGGTGGGGCTCCATAGCTAGTAGGTTACAACAATAGTTTAATCAGTAGTAAAGTAATGCACTTACAATTTCAAAGGTAAAAAAAAAGAGACACTTACGGTCACGGCCGGAAGTGACATCGCCACAGCTCTCTTTCCCTGACGCGTTGGCATCACTGTCCACGGGACTTTTTCAAAGGGGAACCCTAGAGACCAGATATATTGAATGCAGGGTTTAGTAGCACGTTAAACAGTGGCTATAACTTGTCTCTGTTCACAAATAAACATAAACCAATAAAGCAATCAAAATTCTAATCCATGATCTGTGTCAATATAAAGCTCCAGTGCCTTCCTCCTTGATAAAGTGTCTGTATCATGTTCAGATACAATATATGGTAAAGTGTGTGGTCAAATCCAGAATTAACCAATATTCAATTTATGACAGCAACGTCCCATAATTACGGATTCAAAGAACACTAGAAAGGAGATATGGTACGCTGTACAAAGAAAACACGTATAAAGTCCTGCTATTTTTGTATATGACCCCCGATGTGCTGCACGCCATATACCCCACCAGCTCTGATCGCTGCTGGCGATGCCAGGGAGGCAAGGGCTCCCTTTTCCACATTTACTGGAGCTGCCCAATGATTGCCCCCTATTGGACCGCGGTTCAGCAATTGTTGAGCCGCCTGTTGGACACGTGGGTCCCCATGTCTCCTAAATTCTTCTTACTGTGCCTATCCCCCCTGAGGACCTCCACGGCCTGCCAAAAGTTGACCCGCCACATCCTCACTGAGGCCCGCTGCCTGATAGCCCTATATTGGAAAAACGGCTCCCCTCCTGCCCAGGCGGCTTTGCACGCTAGGATCAAAGACGTGGAGCTGATGGAGAGAATGACTGCCAGGATGCAGGACAGATTGGAGGCCCACAACACTATCTGGGAGCCAATGGCGCCTCTGGGAGGACCAGTCATGACAAGGTAAACGAGCTACCTCGATGACCCATCCCTCTTCCCCCTCTATCTTATCTTTCTTCCTATTTTTACCTCCTGTTTTCCCTTTCTTTTTGTTTTATTTTTCATCTGTTCTTTTTTTGTTCTCCCGCCTCCGCCTCTTCTCCCTATCTTCCTCCCCTCGGAGGTACCCCTGTGATTTCCCCCATGCCTTACATTTTGCAATGTACTGATCAGTTATCATGATATGGCAATCTCGACTTCAATTCTGCGCTCGTCGTTGCCTGGGGGCACGTAGACTGCCCAAGCTGTTTTATACCAGACTACTTGTACCACGGGTAACTATGTGCCTTCTCTTTCTATGCCCCTCCCTATACTGTATCACATGTTGTAAGCAACCTATTTCTTTTCAATAAAAAATTATTTGACAGAAAGGAGATATGGGACTTTATAGGCGCGTTTAGTACAAATCCATATGGCACAATCAAAAAAAAATTAAGTATTTATTAAATCGCATAGAAAAAAGCTAAAAACACTTTGTGCAGTACACCAGCGTCCCTTAACCACTTTAGCCCCGGACCATATTGCTGCCCAAAGACCAGAGCACTTTTTGCGATTCGGCAGTGCGTCGCTTTAACTGACAATTGTGCGATCGTGCGACGTGGCTCCCAAACAAAATTGGCGTCCTTTTTTTCCCACAAATAGAGTTTTCTTTTGGTGGTATTTGATCATCTCTGCGATTTTAATTTTTTGCGCTATAAACAAAAATAGAGCGACAATTTAAAAAAAATGCAATATTTTTTACTTTTTGCTGTAATAAATATCCCCCAAAAATATATAAAAAAGCATTTTTTTCCTCAGTTTAGGCCTATACGTATTCTTCTACATATTTTTCATTAAAAAAATCGCAATAAGCGTTTATTGATTGGTTTGCGCAAAAGTTATAGCGTTTACAAAATAGGGGGTAGTTTTATGGCATTTTTATTATTTTTTATTTTTTTACTAGTAATGGCGGCAATCATCGTTTTTTTTTCAGTACTGCGACCTTATGGCGGACATTCGGACACTTTCGACACATTTTTGGGGCCATTGGCATTTTCATAGCGATCAGTGCTATAAAAATGCATTGGATTACTATAAAAAATGCCATTGGCAGTGAAGGGGTTAACACTAGGGGGCAGGGAAGTGGTAAAGTGTGTTCCTGGGTGTGTTCTAGCTGTATGGGGGGGTGGACTCACTAGGGGAAATCACTGATTTTCTGCTCATACATTGTATGACCAGAAGATCAGCGTTTCCCCCGCTGACAGGAACGAGAGGTATGTGTTTACACACATACCTCCTGTTCCCCGCTCTGTAATGAGCAATCGCGGGTGCCCGGCGGCGATTGTGCCTGCCGGGCACGCACTCGGGGCGAGCGGGGGGCATGCGCACGGGCCGCCGGCGGTGCGCACGCGCCCCCTAGTGGCCGCAGAAGTCCCGACGTAGAGCTACAGGCTCTCGCCCAGACGAGCCGACCTGCCGCCCTATAACTGCGGCGGCTGGTCGGCAAGCGGTTAAATGTAAACACAAATGACGCATACACACGATCGGACATTCCAAAAACAAAACCGTGGATTGTTTTCCGAAGGATGTCCGCTCAAACTTGTCTTGCCTACACGCGGTCACACAAATTTTGACGGAAATTCCGAACGTCAAGAATGCGGTGACGTACAACACTACGACAAGTAGTTCCGGAAATTCCGAGACGGAAATTCCGACAGCAAATGTCCGATGGAGCGACAACAAGCTCATGTCGAACAATTGTTGTCGGAAATTCCGACCGTGTGTACACGGCAAAAGACTTGGGGGGCACACCCTAAAAATGCATTACATTAATGATGGTGCAGCTATAAGACCAACAAACGGAACAAAAGATTAAAGCGCACACATAAAAAATTACATTTAAATACTGCAAGACTTGTTCAAACACCTGAACATATTCAGCGAATAAACAAAAATATGGGGATTTGGTCACATCATATGGCCATATAGTGCTTAAAGCGAAGTTCCGCCCAAAAAATATAATTAAAAGTCAACAGCTACAAATAGTGCAGCTGCTAACTTTTAATATATTCACACTTCCCTGTCCTGAGCACCCAGGATGTCGGCACCCGAAGCCACTCTGTCCCTCGGCTCTCCTGTGGAAGCGACGCCATATTTAATAAGGGTATCAGAATGTGAAGCCTTGTAGCTTCACCTCCTGGTTCCCTACTGTGCATTGTGCGAGTCACACTGCGCGTTCCCACTGGTCCCTGCTGTCTTCTGGGACCTGTGTGTCTCCCAGAAGACAGCGAGGGGGGGGGGGCGGAGAAGGTGCCGGAAGTGGCGTGATGTAGGATTTGGACGCACCATATGGCCATATAGTGCTTAAGCCCACTACTGCGTCAAAGTACCCCATGATCAGTGGACCCTACATTATTCATCCCCAGAGGTGATCAAATACCAGTAAGAGAAAAAGAAAGCTCTATTTTTGGGGAAAAAAATACATAAATGTTATTTATGTAAAGCCTTGCATCACCGTCCATTTGTCAGTTAAAGTAGCTCAGTGATGTATCGCAAAAAATGGCTTGGTCAGGAGGGGGAGGTGCAGGGTAAATCTTCAGGAGGTCAAGTGGTTAATATAATGTACTGTATGCAGGAATGTAAATGTCAGTTTGCAAAGCCATTACCTATGCATTTGTGTATTGATCAAAAGATGCGTATACAACCAATGTGTATGGTTGTTAAGTGAAAAATAATAAAGGTTATAAACCTAGGCGTGTGCCGGATGTGTCTGGGCACACCCTAATTATCGCTTGAGGTGTTGCTAATATTGCACCAATGCCTCTGAATGGAGCTCCTAAAAAATATTTAAAAAAGATTAAAGTAATGAAAATTAAAAGCTACTGACACTGTCCACAGCCCTACTGACACCAACCTCTGCTCTACTGACACCCTCCATGTTTTAATACATTTGGGGTGCACATTCTAATGCAATAGGCTGAGCACACCTATGTTTGTAAAACATCAAATATGGTGAAATAGAAAAACGTGATCAAGCAATTTAGGTGAAAAGTCTTTCTTGTGCAGTTTAAAGTGGAGAAGACTGGATCCAAAAGTGCAACCAAAAGGATAGGTTGGCACTCTTACCAGATAGGATGGGCACACGTACCCTACAGCATGTGGGTCAAACCGAGGCAATCGTGAGGGAATATCCCAACAGGATTCACTCGCAGATGCAACTTGTCAGGCGGCTCTCGCTGTGTGAATGGGCTCTCAGGATCGGGCCTATTTCTGTCACCTTTTGTTTACAAGTTAAAATCATTTATTTTTCCTAGAAAATTACTTAGAATCCCCAAACATTTTATATATTTTTTTACCAGACACCCTAGAGAATAAAATGAAGATCATTGCAATACTTTATGTCACATCATATTTGCGCAGTGGTCTTACAAACGCAATTTTGGGGGGAAAAAATACAAAATTAAGGGTTGTCACGCATACCAGATGGGATGGGCACACGTACCCTACAGCACGTGGTACAAACTGAGGCAATCATGAGGGAATATCCCAACAGGATCCACCATATAGGAAGTGAAGTTGGAGAATGAGTTCCACCCGGTGATGAGCAGGGTGTTACAGCATCAAAAAAATGAAATTCAAAGTGTGCGATAAAACGCCTCAGATGTCGGGCGACGCTCGTGGAATCGTTGCACACTACCCTGAACATACAAGCTTGTTTTACTGGATTATTTCTAATTTGACCTACATCTACAGTCTCAGACAATCTCCTGTATTATGTCCGCAGTCTGACCATCTCCTGTATTATGTCTGCAGTCTCTATTTTTAGCGCTGTACCACCTGAAAAATGCGCCAGAGTGAAAGGGGGGTTATGGCTCCCTATATCTAGATGGGTCACCAGCTGTGCTTTGTGCATAATGGTGTGTAGTAACTCAATGCAGCCATCCCTCAGAAGGTGGGAAATAGTAGACATAAGAAAAAAGTAAACATGTGAACACCTGATTGTTGTGGGTTATATAGTAGAAGGCCGCACCTGATTCAATATAAATCTATGAAATAATACATTATTAGTAAATCTAAATGAGATTGTACAATCAGATTGTAACACATGTGATCAACTTTACTACGCCTAGTACATTGCCTTATTATATAAAGGCCCACATGTTATTTATCTTCATAAATAGTATAATTTCCACACATTCTATTTCAGAAGTCATTTTGCAAGTCGTTTCTGAAAAAAAAAATTGGGCTAACTTTACAATTTTCCTACTTTTCTATTAAAAAAAACGTGTATTTTTCCCACAAAAAAATTGTTTCTAGGACCACTGCGCAAATACGATGTGACTAAGAATTGCAATGATCTCCATTTTATTCTCTAGGATGTCTGGTAAAAAATATATATAATGTTTGGGGGTTCTAAGTAATTTTCTAGGAAAAAAAAAATATTATAACTTGTAAACAAAAGGTGACAGAAATAGGCCCGATCCTTAAGAAAAGCCTTTCAGAGAGACTAAACAGACACGCTGTTCACATGAGGCCTACACCTACACACCTGGGACGAGAGCGGGAGCTTTGTACAAGAATAGGGGGAAATTATACTATTTATGAAGATAAATAACATTTGGGCCTTTATATAATAAAGCAATGTACTAGGTGGAGTAAAGCTGATCACATGCGTTACAAACTGATTGTACAATCGCATTAAGATTTACTAATACATAAGTATTGCAAAGGTTTATCTTATTATTCCATAGTTTTATATCCAATCAGGTGCGACCTTCTACTATATAACCCACAACAATCAGCTGTTCACATTTTACTTTTTTTTGTCTACCATTTCCCACCCTCTGAGGGATGACTGCATTGAGTTACTACACACCATTATGCACAAAGCACAGCTGGTGACCCTTCTAGATATAGGGAGCCATAACATTTAGTATAACATGATAGAAACAAGGCAGAGCCTGCAAGCATAGCCATAAAACTGCAGACACAAAATTATCAGAGGCTTTGGTCACACAACAGGAGGTAGCTAAACTGTGGACATACTAAAAGAGTTGGTCAGAGACTGTGGACATAATACAGGAGGTTGTCAGAGACTGCAGATATACGACAGCAGATGGTCAGAGATTGGGGACATAATACAAGAGATTGTCAGAGACTGCAGATATACGACAGGAGATGGTCAGAGACTGCAGAGATAATACAGGAGATGGTCAGAGACTGCAGACATAATACAGGAAATGGTCAGAGATTGTGGACATAATACAAGAGTTTGTCAGAGACTGTGGGCACAATACAGGAGATGGCCAGAAACTGCAGATATACTACAGGAGTTGGTCAGAGACTGCAGAGATAATACAGGAGATGATCAGAGACTGCAGAGATAATACAGGAGATGGCCAGAGACTGCAGACATAATACAGGAGATGGTCAGAGACTGCAGTCTCGCAAAAAATGGCTTGGTCAGGAGGGGGAGGTGCAGGGTAAATCTTCAGGAGGTCAAGTGGTTAATATAATGTACTGTATGCAGGAATGTAAATGTCAGTTTGCAAAGCCACTACCTATGCATTTGTGTATTGATCAAAAGATGCGTATACAACCAATGTGTATGGTTGTTAAGTGAAAAATAATAAAGGTTATAAACCTAGGCGTGTGCCGGATGTGTCTGGGCACACCCTAATTATCGCTTGAGGTGTTGCTAATATTGCGCCCATGCCTCTGAATGGAGCTCCTAAAAAATATTTAAAAAAGATTAAAGTAATGAAAATTAAAAGCTACTGACACTGTCCACAGCCCTACTGACACCAACCTCTGCTCTACTGACACCGTCCATGTTTTAATACATTTGGGGTGCACACCCTAATGCAATAGGCTGAGCACACCTATGGTTGTAAAACATCAAATATGGTGAAATAGAAAAACGTGATCAATCAATTTAGGTGAAAAGTCTTTCTTGTGCAGTTTAAGGTGGAAAAGACTGGATCCAAAAGTGCAACCAAAAGGATAGGTTGGCACTCTTACCAGATAGGATGGGCACACGTACCCTACAGCATGTGGGTCAAACAGAGGCAATCGTGAGGGAATATCCCAACAGGATTCACTCGCGGGATGCGACTTGTCAGGCGGCTCTCGCTGTGTGAATGGCCTCTCAGGATCGGGCCTATTTCTGTCACCTTTTGTTTACAAGTTAAAATCATTTATTTTTCCTAGAAAATTACTTAGAATCTTCAAACATTTTATATATTTTTTTACCAGACACCCTAGAGAATAAAATGGAGATCATTGCAATACTTTATGTCACATCATATTTGCACAGTGGTCTTACAAACGCAATTTTTGGGGAAAAAATACAAAAGGATAGGTTGTCACAGGTACCAGATGGGATGGGCACACGTACCCTACAGCACGTGGTACAAACTGAGGCAATCGTGAGGGAATATCCCAACAGGATCCACCATATAGGAAGTGAAGTTGGAGAATGAGTTCCACCCGGTGATGAGCAGGGTGTTCCAGCATGAAAAAAATGAAATTCAAAGTGTGCGATAAAACGCCTCAGATGTCGGGCGACGCTCGTGGAATCGTTGCACACTACCCTGAACATACAAGCTTGTTTTACTGGATTATTTCTAATTTGACCTACATCTACAGTCTCAGACAATCTCCTGTATTATGTCCGCAGTCTGACCATCTCCTGTATTATGTCTGCAGTCTCTATTTTTAGTGCTTTACCACCTGAAAAATGCGCCAGCTGTGCTTTGTGCATAATGGTGTGTAGTAACTCAATGCAGCCATCCCTCAGAAGGTGGGAAGAAATAGTAGACATAAGAAAAAAGTAAACATGTGAACAGCTGATTGTTGTGGGTTATATAGTGGAAGGCCGCACCTGATTGGATATAAATCTATGAAATAATACATTATTAGTAAATCTAAATGAGATTGTACAATCAGTTTGTAACACATGTGATCAACTGTACTATGCCTAGTACATTGCCTTATCATATAAAGGCCCACATGTTATTTATCTTCATAAATAGTATAATTTCCACACATTCTATTTCAGAAGTTATTTTGGAAGTCGTCTCTGAAAAAAAAATTGGGCTAACTTTACAATTTTCCTACTTTTCTATTAAAAAAAACGTGTATTTTTCACCCAAAAAATGTGTTTCTAGGACCACTGCGCAAATACGATGTGACTAAGAATTGCAATGATCTCCATTTTATTCTCTAGGATGTCTGGTAAAAAATATATATAATGTTTGGGGGTTCTAAGTAATTTTCTAGGAAAAAAAAAACATTTTAACTTGTAAACAAAAGGTGACAGAAATAGGCCCGATCCTTAAAGGGGTGGTTCCCCTAAAAAGAAACGTTTAACATTGCCTGTGTCTTGTTAATAACATTTAGAATCGGCTGGTAGTTTAAAAAAAAAACACCCGTACATACCATTTTCGGCATGTACTCTCACCGCCGCTTCCGGGTCTGGCAGCCGGGGACAGGCATCCGATCGACGCATACAGCGCGTCACGAGATGCCGAAAGAAGCCGAACGTTGGTGCGGCTCTATACGGCGCATGCGCACCAACGTTCGGCTTCTTTCGGCATCTCGTGACGCGCTGTATGCGTCGATCGGATGCCTGTCAATGAAGCAGGCCCTCCCATCCCCGGCCGCCAGACCCGGAAGCTGCGGTGAGAGTACATGCCGAAAATGGTATGTACGGGTGTTTTTTTTTTAAACTACCAGCCGATTCTAAATGTTATTAACAAGACATAGGCAATGTTAAAAGTTTCTTTTTAGGGGAACCTCCCCTTTAAGAAAAGCCTTTCAGAGAGACTAAACAGACACGCTGTTCACACGAGGCCTACACCTACACACCTGGGGCGAGAGAGGGACCTTTGTACAAGAATATGGGGAAATTATACTATTTATGAAGATAAATAACATTTAGGCCTTTATATAATAAAGCAATGTACTAGGTGTAGTAAAGCTGATCACATGCGTTACAAACTGATTGTAGAATCGCATTAAGATTTACTAATACATAAGTATTGGAAAACAGCAGGGGGCGCTGAAAACTGATTATTAAATACAATAGTGAACTATGTATATCCCCATCAAAGGAGATGATCAGACAAAAGGTGCAATACAGTGCAAATAGTTAGTACATAAATATATATTAATAATAAAATATCCAAACGAATATGTGCAGAAACCAGATCCAAAAGTTATGAAAAAGTGTCCATAAAAGTGCAAAAGAATTAGGAATATCCTTAAAAATCCTTGTGACTTGTTTTCTCATAAAGGTGAATATAAAGTGATCCACAAATGAAGTGTTTTCACCTTCTCCACTTCTCTTGTGTAGAGAACCAGCTGGACCGGAAGTTGCTGTGCGTGGTCACGTACCGCCTCGACGTACGTTTCAATAATTCGTCATCAGGAAGCGCTTCCTGATGACGAATTATTGAAACGTACGTCGAGGCGGTACGTGACCACGCACAGCAACTTCCGGTCCAGCTGGTTCTCTACACAAGAGAAGTGGAACGCACGCGATTGCTCCCCCAGCGAGGACACATCTTATCCATTGACCCAAGCCTCTAGCCTCAGTGCCGGGACGGAGGGCACCAAAAATAGTAAGGAGCCACTCGGCATTTTGTGTTTTTATTCATGTCCTTTAATAAAACAGTATCACGCTATGGCGGCAATTTTCTGTGTTTCTTTGCCCTATAACGCAATCAAACAAGGGAATCCAGGCTATCTACTGTCCGTGGAGACACAACGCTTTATTTGACCTATTTTCTAACGAGAAAGGTCAATTGTCTGCGGTAAGGAGCCATCCTGTTTACACTGTCGGTGTTTAGTTGGTGAAGGTGAAAACACTTCATTTGTGGATCACTTTATATTCACCTTTATGAGAAAACAAGTCACAAGGATTTTTAAGGATATTCCTAATTCTTTTGCACTTTTATGGACACTTTTTCATAACTTTTGGATCTGGTTTCTGCACATATTCGTTTGGATATTTTATTATTAATATATATTTATGTACTAACTATTTGCACTGTATTGCACCTTTTGTCTGATCATCTCCTTTGATGGGGATATACATAGTTCACTATTGTATTTAATAATCAGTTTTCAGCGCCCCCTGCTGTTTTCCATTTATCGATTCTATTTTGAATTTTGGGGTGCAGCTCACTTAGTGGTTAATTTATATCACAATAAAACACATTTATTAGTTATTTTGGCGCGAGATCCTCACCTTACCAATACATAAGTATTGCAAAGGTTTATCTTATTATTCCATAGTTTTATATCCAATCAGGTGCGGCCTTCTACTATATAACCCACAACAATCAGCTGTTCACATTTTACTTTTTTTTGTCTACCATTTCCCACCCTCTGAGGGATGGCTGCATTGAGTTACTACACACCATTATGCACAAAGCACAGCTGGTGACCCTTCTAGATATAGAGAGACATAACATTTAGTATAACATGATAGAAACAAGGCAGAGCCTGCAAGCATAGCCAGAAAACTGCAGACACAAAATTATCAGAGGCTTTGGTCACACAACAGGAGGTAGCTAAACTGTGGACATACTAAAAGAGTTGGTCAGAGACTGTGGACATAATACAGGAGATTGTCAGAGACTGCAGATATACGACTGGAGATGGTCAGAGATTGGGGACATAATACAAGAGATTGTCAGAGACTGCAGATATACGACAGGAGATGGTCAGAGACTGCAGAGATAATACAGGAGATGGTCAGAGACTGCAGACATAATACAGGAGATGGTCAGAGACTGCAGACATAATACAGGAGATGGTCAGAGACTGCAGACATAATACAGGAGATGGTCAGAGACTGCAGACATAATACAGGAGATGGTCAGAGACTGCAGACATAATACAGGAGATGGTCAGAGACTGCAGACATAATACAGGAGATGGTCAGAGACTGCAGACATAATACAGGAGATGATCAGTGACTGCAGACATGCTACAGGAGATGGTCAGAGATTGCGGACATAATACAGGAGATTGTCAGAGACAGTGGGCATAATACAGGAGATGGCCAGAAACTGCAGACATAATACAGGAGTTGGTCAGAGACTGCAGACATACTACAGGAGATGGTCAGAGACTGCAGACATAATACAGGAGTACAGAATGCAGACATGTGCTATTTACAGTGTACATAATGCAGACATGTGCTATTTACATTGTACAGAATGCAGACATGTGCTATTTACAAGTGCCAAACGCTCTAGGTACGCCCCTGCAAGCGCATCACCCCAGGTTGCGGAACACAGACATGTACAGAATGCAGACATGTGCTATTTACAGTGTACAGAATGCAGACATGTACTATTTACAGTGTACAGAATGCAGACATGTACTATTTACAGTGTACAGAATGCAGACATGTGCTATTTACAGTGTACAGAATGCAGACATATAAGATATACAGGTGCCAAACGCTCTAGGTAGGCCCCTGCAAGCGCATCACCCCAGGTTGCGGAATGCAGACATGTACAGAATGCAGACATGTGCTATTACAGTGTACAGAATGCAGACATGTGCTATTTACAGTGTACATAATGCAGACATGTACTATTTACAGTGTACAGAAAGCAGACATGTACAGAATGCAGACATGCTATATACAGTGTATAGAATGCAGACATGTGCTATTTACAGGTTGCGGAATGCAGACATGTACAGAATGCAGACATGTACTATTTACAGTGTACAGAATGCAGACATGTACAGAATGCAGACATGCTATTTACAGGTTGCGGAATGCAGACATGTACAGAATGCAGACATGTGCTATTTACAGTGTACAGAATGCAGACATGTGCTATTTACAGTGTACAGAATGCAGACATGTACTATTTACAGTGTACAGAATGCAGACATGTACAGAATGCAGACATGTGCTAATTACAGTGTACAGAATGCAGACATGTACAGAATGCAGACATGTGCTATTTACAGTGTACAGAATGCAGACATGTACAGAATGCAGACATGTGCTATTTACAGTGAACAGAATGCAGACATGTACTATTTACAGTGAACATAATGCAGACATGTACTATTTACAGTATACAGAATGCAGACATGTACTATTTACAGTGAACATAATGCAGACATGTACTATTTACAGTGTACAGAATGCAGACATGTACTATTTACAGTGTATATAATGCAGACATGTGCTATTTACATTGTACAGAATGCAGACATGTGCTATTTACAGTGAACAGAATGCAGACATGTACAGAATGCAGAGGTTTGCTATTTACAGGTTGCGGAATGCAGACATGTAATATTTGCAGCGTACAGAATGCAGACATGTACTCTTTACAGTATACAGAATGCAGACATGTACTATTTACAGTATACAGAATGCAGACATGTACTATTTACAGTGTACAGAATGCAGACATGTGCTATTTACAGTGTACAGAATGCAGACATGTACTATTTACAGTGTACAGAATGCAGACATGTACTATTTACAGTGTACAGAATGCAGACATGTGCTATTTACAGTGTACAGAATGCAGACATGTACTATTTACAGTGTACAGAATGCAGACATGTGCTATTTACAGTGTACAGAATGCAGACATGTACTATTTACAGTGTACAGAATGCAGACATGTACTATTTACAGTGTACAGAATGCAGACATGTACAGAATGCAGAGGTTTGCTATTTACAGGTTGCGGAATGCAGACATGTACAGAATGCAGACATGTGCTATTTACAGTGTACAGAATGCAGACATGTACAGAATGCAGACATGTACTATTTACAGTGTATATAATGCAGACATGTGCTATTTACAGTGAACATAATGCAGACATGTGCTATTTACAGTGTATAGAATGCAGACATGTACTATTTACAGTGTACAGAATGCAGACATGTGCTATTTACAGTGAACAGAATGCAGACATGTGCTATTTACAGTGTACAGAAAGCAGACATGTACTATTTACAGGTTGCGGAATGCAGACATGTACAGAATGCAGACATGTACTATTTACAGTGTACAGAATGCAGACATGTACTATTTACAGTGTACAGAATGCAGACATGTTCTATTTACAGTGTACAGAATGCAGACATGTGCTATTTACAGTGTACAGAAAGCAGACATGTACTATTTACAGGTTGCGGAATGCAGACATGTACAGAATGCAGACATGTACTATTTACAGTGTACAGAATGCAGACATGGACAGAATGCAGAGGTTTGCTATTTACAGGTTGCGGAATGCAGACATGTACAGAATGCAGACATGTTCTATTTACAGTGTACAGAATGCAGACATGTGCTATTTAGAGTGTACAGAATGCAGACATGTGCTATTTACAGTGTACAGAATGCAGACATGTACTATTTACAGTGAACAGAATGCAGACATGTACTATTTACAGTGAACAGAATGCAGACATGTACTATTTACAGTGTACAGAAAGCAGACATGTACTATTTACAGGTTGCGGAATGCAGACATGTACAGAATGCAGACATGTACTATTTACAGTAAACATAATGCAGACATGTACTATTTACAGTGTACAGAATGCAGACATTTACAGAATGCAGACATGTGCTATTTACAGTGTACAGAATGCAGACATGTGCTATTTACAGTGTACAGAATGCAGACATGTGCTATTTACAGGTTGCGGAATGCAGACATGTAATATTTGCAGTGTACATAATGCAGACATGTAATATTTGCAGTGTACATAATGCAGACATATGAGATTTACAGGTGCCAAACGCTCTAGGTACGCCTCTGCAAGCACATCACCCCAGTGTTAAAAGACAAACTGCATTGAATAAGAGGTGCTTTTCAGGGGCTATTTCTAGCGTGAAAGCAGTTTCATAGGCGGCGTGTGAGAAACATGCATAAGAAAAGCGTGTAAGAAGCATGTGCAGGCTACACTGGGTGTAAACGGGGTTTTAGGAATAACATATCTATATATATATATATATAGAGATATATATACCCACACTAATAACACATATTTTTGTACACTTGTGTTGGTTTATTTTAGTGTTAAAACACAGTCTTGGTTTTGACATTTTTATATTTTCTTTTTTTATTTATACATTTCTATTTTATTTAAATATATTTATAAGTGATAATGCCTTCATACAACTCTGTATTGATTTTTTTTTTGTACTTTTTTTTTATTTATGTTAAAATACGGTTCTGTGTTATGTATTAAAATATTAATTTATATTTTCTATTATTATTAATGAATTTATATTTATTTAAATATATTTATAAATGATAATGCCTTTATAAAACTCTGTATTGATTTATTTGTGTTTGCATTCTAACAGTAGCAATCCCAGGATAAATCTGAGGGACAGTAGCAATCCCAGAATAAAACTGAGGTATTATCTAATCATATTTTTTATTTTATAATTATTTCTAAAAACATGGCGCCCATTTTCCTAATACAGCCTCGTGGACGTTTATTTGTCCTCCGGGAAATGGCGGCCCCCAGCCTGGAGCCTAATCATAGGAAGGTTTGTTCTCTAGTGTATGGGAATCATCTCCGGCGATAGGGCTTACAGCATGTGGTCTACAATAAAATGGCCGCCGATCAGCCAGAGCACAGTTTGTCTACACTGTAATGGCCGCCGGGAGACAGAATTCTCAAACTGGAAGGTTTAGCCTCTAGTGTGTGGGCGGTGGCGAGTCGTGAGAGGAAGCAGAGGGGATGCTGGGAGAAAAGCTCAGTGTGGGAAGCGATGTGGAGAGGGGAGGACGTGATAGGAGATGCTGAGCAGATTATGGCAGAAATTTATGAGAGAAACGAGCAGGAAGGATAGGGAATGAATAGAAACGACAATAGCATTATGTCCTATATGGAAAGAGCACAGACAGGACAATATCATTATATTAGACAGGGATTGTATAGGGAAAGTTAGTGTCTGTGGTGAGTCAGAGGACCGCAACCTGGGGACCGCCTGCAGCGTAACATCTCCACCCTCAGGAGCTCTGGTGAAGACCGGGCGGTTCCTTACCCTCTGCGCCTCAGCCCTTCTTAGGGCTCTCACTTACAGTGCATAGACAGTGTTATTATTTTAGACCACTTTCCTGCTGTGCCGCCCCGGGCCTTAGTGGTAAAACGCTTCTATTTTTAGCAGCTCTTAACCGTTGAATAGCAGCTGAGAAAGGGCAGAAAAATGGTTAAAAGAGATGCTACGGCGGCATTTTGTCGGCGGTACGGTGGCGCTGCCCATTGATTTCAGTGGGTAGGAGCGGTGAGACCACCGCTCCTAATGCGCTCCAAAGAAGCTGCTGGCAGGACTTTTTCTGATGCCCTGCCAGCGCGCCGCTCCGTGAATGGACCAGCTATTTTTTGGCGTTTTGCAGGCGCTTTTTTCAACGCTATAGTGCCTGAAAAATGCCCCCCCCCCTGTGTGAAAGGGGTCTCATATAGGCAAAGAGCATGCACTGGACAATATCATTATATTAGACAGGGATTGTATAGGGAAAGTTAGTGTCTGTGGTGAGTCAGAGGACCGCAACCTGGGGACCGCCTGCAGCGTAACATCTCCACCCTCAGGAGCTCTGGTGAAGACCGGGCGGTTCCTTACACTCTGCGCCTCAGCCCTTCTTAGGGCTCTCACTAATCAAACATAGGACAGTGTTATTATTTTAGACCCCTTTCACACTGCTGCCCCGGGCGTTGGCGGTAAAACGCTTCTATTTTTGCTGAGAAAGGGTTAAAAGCGCCGCTGCAGCAGTGTTTTGCCAGCTGTACGGCGGGGCTGCCCATTGATTTCAATGGGCAGGAGCGAATTAGGTAGCGGCGAGTTCACCGCTCTTAACGCGCTCAAAAGAAGCTGCTGGCATGACTTTTTCTGACGCCTTGCCTGCGCACCTCTTCAGTGTGAAAGCCTGAGTGCCTTTACACTAGAGTGAATGGAGCAGCTGTTTTAGGGTGTTTTGCAGGCGCTATTTATTTTTTACGCTATAGCGCTTGAAAAACGCCCCCCCCCCCCCCCAGTGTGAAAGGGGTCTCATATATGGAAAGAGCATAGACAGGACAATACAATTATATTATATAGGGATTGTATAGGGAAAGTTAGTGTCTGTGGTGAGTCAGAGAACCGCAACCTGGGGACCGCCTGCAGCGTAACATCTCCACCCTCAGGAGCTCTGGTGAAGACCGGGCGGTTCCTTACACTCTGCGCCTCAGCCCTTCTTAGGGCTCTCACTAATCGTGCATAGACAATGTTATTATTTTAGATCCCTTTCACACTGCTGCCCCGGGCGTTGGCGGTAAAACGCTGCTATTTTTGCTGTCGAATAGCGGCAGAGAAAGGGTTAAAAGCGCCGCTACAGCAGTGTTTTGCCAGCTGTATGGCGGCGCTGCCCATTGATTAGGTAGCGGGCGAGTTCACCGCTCTCAATGCGCTCCAAAGAAGCTGCTGGCAGGACTTTTTCTGACGCCCTGCCAGCGCACCGCCCCAGTGTGAAAGCACTCAGGCTTTCACACTGGAGTGAATGGAGCAGCTGTTTTGTAGGCGCCATTTTTTTTTAACGCTATAGCGCCTGCAAAACGCCCCCCAGTGTGAAAGGGGTCTCATATAGGGAAAGAGGATAGACGGGACAGTACTCTTAACACGGGATATAAATTGCGTTAAAAACGTGCTGTAATGCCCCCGATTATATATACACTGCGTTACACATCTAGTAATTCACCGATATATTGACTGCGTTAAAACACACAGTATTACATGGATATTTATACGGCATGAGTAAACGCACAGTAACGCACTGATATATATTGCGTTAAAAAATATTCTGTTTGCGGCTTCTTCTGTCTCTATAACAGATAATAACAGGAATTTATCCTCTTGATTCTATACACGTCTGACAGATGTGATTGGTTGAAATTCATTTTAGAAATAGTGTTGATAATATGTATAAAAATGTCATTTTGACGCTCAAAAGCTTTTACTGTGCATATGTTGCTGGAAAGGCTCACGATTGTGCGTTGTGTAGAAATGTCATTACCATTCTATTTGTCCTGCCATGTATTCTGTGATGTTTCAATAAACTTCTAATGTTTAAAAAAAAAAAAACAAACGTGCTGTAATGCCCCCGATTATATACGGCATTAAACGCACCGATATATACACTGCGTTACAAATCCAGTAATGCACCGATATATTTACTGTGGTAAACGTGCAGTAATTCCCTGTGTAAGCGCACTGATATATACACTGTATTGCATGGATATATACTGCATGAAAACCTACAGTAACGCACTGATATGTATTGTGGTGAAAATTTTTCGCTGTAATGCCCCGATTATATACTGCATTAAACATCCAGTAATGCACTGATATATACACTGCGTTAAAACTGCTGTAACAACAGGATATATACTACATGAAAACGCACAGATGTATACACTGCGTTACACATCCAGTAATGCACTGATATATTGACTGCGCTAAACGTGCAGTAATGCCCTGATATATACACACTGTGTTACACCTGCAGTATTGCATGGATATATATACTGCATGAAAATATACAGTAACGCACGGATATGTATTGTGTTAAACATGCAGTAACTCAGATATATACGACGTTATGCACTAATAGATATTGCGTTAAACGTACAGTAACACACTGATATAAATTGTGTTAAAAACGTGCTGCAATGCCTCCATTATATACTGCATTAAACGCACAGTAACGCACCGATATATACACTGTTACACATCCAGTAATTCAGTGATATATTGACTGCGTTAAAATGCACAGTAATGCATGGATATTTATACTGCATGAAAATGAACAGTAAAGCGCTGTATTGCGGTGAAAAAACGTGCTGTAATGTCCCGATTATATATTGCATTACACATCAAGTAACACACTGATATATATTGTGTTAAAAAAACGTGTTGTAATGCTTCGATTATATGCTGCAAAAAAATGCACAGATATATACACTGCGTTAAACATGCAGTAATTCCCTGTGTAAACGCACTGATCTATACCCTGTGTTACAGTGCAGTATTGCATGGATATATACTGCATGAAAACGTACAGTAACGCACTGATATGTATTGCGGTGAAAAAACGTGCTGTAATGCCCCGATTATATGCTGCATTAAACGCACAGTAATGCACCGATATATACACTGCGTTATATGTCCAGTAACAAATGGATATATACTACATGAAAATGTACAGTAACGCACTGATATATACACTGCTTTACACATCCAGTAATGCGCCGATATATTGACTGTGAAATGTGCAGTAATGCCCTGATTATATACACTGCATTACACGTGCAGTATTGCATGGATATACACTGCCTGAAAATGTATAGTTATGCACCAATATTTATTGCATTAAAAAAAATGTGCTGTAATGCCCGATTATATACTGCATTAAACATCCAGTAATGCACCGATATATTCTGCAATAAACATGCAATAACGCATGAATATATACTTCATGAAAATGTGTAGTAACACACTGATATAAATTGCATTAAAAAACGCACAGTAATGCCCCGATTATATATTGTATTAAACATTCAGTAATGTACCGATATATTGACTGCTTTATACACACAGTAACGCATGGATATATATACTGCATGAAAATGTACAGTAATGCCCTGATATATATTGCGTTAAACGTGCTGTAATTCCCCCAATTATATACCGCATTAAATGTCCAGTAATGCACAGATATATACACTGTGGTAAACATGCAGTAACTCGGATATATACTGCGTTAAATGCACAGTAATGCATTGCTATATACACTGCGTTAAACTTGCGGTAACTCTGAAATGTACTGCGTTAAACGTAAGGCAACGCATAGATATAAACTGATACACACTGCGTTAAACATGCAGTAACTGAAATATACTGCATGAAAATGTACATTAACACACTGATATATACACTGTGTTACACATCCAGTAATGCACCGATATATTGACTGCTTTGAACATACAGTAATTCCCTGTGTAAATGCACTGATATATACCCTGTGTTACATGTGCAGTATTGCATGGATATATATATACTGCACCGATATGTATTGCGTTAAACATGCAGTAACTCAGATATATACTGCGTTATGCCCTGATTATATATGGCATTAAAAGTCCATTAATGAATACACTGATAGATACTGCGTTAAACGCACAGCAATGCATGAATATATACTGCATGAAATTGTTCAGTAATGCACTGATATATATTGCGATAAAAAAACATGCTGTAAAGCCCCGATTATATACTGCATATAAATTCCAGTATAATACGGATATATACTGTGTTAAACGCACAGTAATGCACTAATAGATACTGCGTTACACGTGCAGTATTGCATGGATATATACTGCATGAAAACGTACAGTAACGCACTGATATGTATTGTGTTAAAAACGTGCTGTAATGCCCCGATTGTATACGGCATTAAACGCACAGTAATGCACCGATATATACACTGCGTTACACATCCAGTAATGCACCGATAAATTTACTGTGTTAAACGTGCAGTAATTCCCTGTGTAAACGCACTGATATATACCCTGTGTTACAGTGCAGTATTGCATGGATATATATATACTGCACGAAAACGTACAGTAACGCACTATATATTGTGGTGAAAAAAACTTGCTGTAATGCCCCGATTATATACTGCATTAAACATCCAGTAATGCACTGATATATACACTGCAATAAAACTGCTGTAACAACAGGATATATACTACATGAAAACGCACAGATGTATACACTGCGTTACACATCCAGTAATGCACCGATATATTGACTGCGCTAAACGTGCAGTAATGCCCTGATTATATACACACTGTGTTACACATGCAGTATTGCATGGATATATACTGCATGAAAATATACAGTAACGCACTGATATGTATTGCGTTAAACATGCAGTAACTCAGATATATACGGCGTTATGCACTAATAGATATTGCGTTAAACGTGCAGTAAACACACTGATATAAATTGCATTAAAAACGTGCTGCAATGCCTCGATTATATACTGCATTAAACGCACAGTAACGCACCGATATATACACTGTGTTACACATCCAGTAATTCACTGATATATTGACTGCGTTAAAACGCACAGTAATGCATGGATATTTATACTGCATGAAAATGAACAGTAAAGCACTGTATTGCGGTGAAAAAACGTGCTGTAATGTCCCGATTATATATTGCATTAAACATCCAGTAACACACTGATATATATTGTGTTAAAAAACGTGTTGTAATGCCTCAATTATATGCTGCAAAAAAACGCACAGATATATACACTGCGTTAAACATGCAGTAATTCCCTGTGTAAAAGCACTGATATATACCCTGTGTTACAGTGCAGTATTGCATGGATATATATACTGCATGAAAACGTACAGTAACGCACTGATATGTATTGCGGTGAAAAAACGTGCTGTAATGCCCCGATTATATGCTGCATTAAACGCACAGTAATGCACTGATATATACACTGCGTTATATGTCCAGTAATGCGCCGATCTATTGACTGTGTTAAACGTGCAGTGATGCCTTGATTAGGTACACTGCGTTACATCTGCAGTATTGCATGGATATATACTGCATGAAAATGTATAGTTATGCACCAATATTTATTGCATTAAAAAAAATGTGCTGTAATGCCCCGATTATATACTACATTAAACATCCAGTAATGCACCCATATATTATGCAATAAACATGCAAGAACGCATGATTTTATACTGCATGAAAATGTGTAGTAACACACTGATATAAATTGCATTAAAAAACGCACAGTAATGCCCCGATTATATATTGTATTAAACATTCAGTAATGTACCGATATATTGACTGCTTTATACACACAGTAACGCATGGATATATATACTGCATGAAAATGTACAGTAATGCCCTGATATATATTGCGTTAAACGTGCTGTAATTCCCCCAATTATATACCGCATTAAACGTCCAGTAATGCACAGATATATACACTGTGGTAAACATGCAGTAACTCGGATATATACTGCGTTAAATGCACAGTAATGCATTGCTATATACACTGCGTTAAACTTGCGGTAACTCTAAAATATACTGCGTTAAACTTAAAGGCAATGCATAGATATACACTGATACATACTGAGTTAAACGTGCAGTAACTCAAATATACTGCATGAAAATGTACATTAACACACTGATATATACACTGCGTTACACATCCAGTAATGCAGCGATATATTGACTGCATTGAACATGCAGTAATTCCCTGTGTAAACGCACTGATATATACCCTGTGTTACACGTGCAGTATTGCATGGATATATATACTGCACTGATATGTATTGCGTTAAATGTGCAGTAACTCAGATATACACGGCGTTATGCCCGGATTATATATGGCATTAAATGTCCAGTAATGCACTGATAGATATTGCGTTAAACGCACAGCAACGCATGAATATATACTGCATGAAATTGTTCAGTAATGCACTGATATATATTGTGATAAAAAAAGTAACGCATGGATATATATATGGCATGAAAATTTACAGCAACGCACTGTGATATCTATTGCGTTAATAAAACATGCTGTAAAGCCCCGATTATATACTGCATATAAATTCCAGTATAATACGGATATATACTGCGTTAAATGCACAGTAATGCACTAATAGATACTGCGTTACATGTGCAGTATTGCATGAATATATACTGCAGGAAAATGTACAGTAACGCACTGATATGTATTGTGTTAAAATTGTGCTGTAATGCCCCGATTGTATACAACATTAAACGTCCAGTAAAACACTGATATATACTGCGTTAAATGCACAGCAACTCACATATATACACTGTGTTATATCCTGATTATACACTGCATCAAACGTGCAGTAATGCATGAATACATACTGCATGAAAATGTACAGTAACACACTGATATAAATTGGGTTGGAGAAAACAAACAAAAAGTGTAGCGCTAAAATTATGTGGAAATTGAAAATATCATACAGTGAAGTATCATGTGGGTTGTGAAAAAGTGACAATTCAAAAAAAGATAAAATTGAATTTAAAATGTGACATTGAAAATCAAACAATAGTTCATAAGTGTGTGGAAAGTGTTCCAATCTGAATATCCAAATAGATGTGACAACAATGGAAAAAGTGTTGATAGTAGATCCACCACCAAGGTAATTGAGGGGGCTTACCAGAGAATGTGGACTCAGCTAAGCATACACTTAATGAGTCGCTAAGGCTTGTGTGTTAATAACAGCCAGGTAGTAGACCTCCCAATGGAAAACGAAATTTCAAAGCAGATCGACTCTTCATATGATAGAAGGGGAACCAAGAATTTGTATATGGTACCAGGATCAGCATACATGGAACGTAGGTTCATTAATGAGATCCAAGGAGCTCTGGGGCTTAATAACGTGTGTCACTATTTCTTAAATTTTGTAGATTGTTTGTGATCCCCCCGGCACAACGTGGATAATGTATAAAATAGGAAGTAGTTTAAAACAGGTTCATCTGTGTCTTATCACACGGTGCGGTCCGGTCTCTGAAACATTGCGTCCACGGGTAGGCAGGCATTTGAGGGAAGCAGCTGTCTGTCCTGTGGGCAGTCAGGTGGGCCCGACGTGGAATGCAGGGGATGACATCACCTGTCTGATATCTTGCTATGGAGAGGACGATTCCTAATCTGGTTGTACTGAGAAGAGGAGCTCAGGTGTCACCTAATTACAATATAAATTGGGTTAAAAACGTGCTGTAATGCCCCAATTATATATACACTGTGTTACACATCCAGTAATGCACCGATATATTGACTGCATTAAACGTGCTATAATTACCTGTGTAAACGCACTGATATGTACCCTGTGTTACACGTGCAGTATTGCATGGATATATACTGCATGAAAACGTACAGTAACACACTGATATGTGATGCTGTAAAAAAAATGTGCTGTAATGCCCCGATTATATACTGCATTAAACATCCAGTAATGCACCGATATATACACTGCGTTAAATGTCCAGTAACAAATGGATATATACTACATGAAAATGTACAGTAACGCACTGATATATACACTGTGTTAAACGTGTAGTAACAAATGTACAGTGACGCACTGATATGTATTGCGTTAAAAAATATGCTGTAATGCTCCGATTGTATTCTGCAACGTCCAGTAAAACACCAATATATACTGCGTTAAATGCACAGTAACTCATATATTTACGGCGTTATGCCCCGATTATATGCTGCATGAAACATCCACTAATGCACCGATATATACACTGTGGTAAACATGCAGTAACTCGGATATATACTGCGTTAAATGCACAGTAATGCATTGCTATATACACTGCGTTAAACTTGCAGTAACTCTGAAATGTACTGCGTTAAACGTAAGGCAACACATAGATATGCACTGATACATACTGTGTTAAACATGCAGTAACTCAAATATACTGCAGGAAAATGTACAGTAACGCACTGATATATATTGCGTTAAATGTGCTGTAATGCCCCGATTATATGCTGCATTAAACGTCCAGTAATGCACTGATATATACACTGTGTTAAATGTCCAGTAACAAATGAATATATACTACATGAACATGTACAGTAACACACTGATATGTATTGGGTTAAACATGCAGTAACTCAGATATATACGGTGTTATGCCCGGATTATATACTGCGTTACACATCCAGTAATGCACTGATAGATTCTGTATTACACGTGCAGTAATTAATGTATGAATATATACTGCATGAAAACATACAGTAACGTACTCCTATGTATTGTGTTAAAAACGTGCTGTAATGCCCCGATTATATACGGCATTAAACACTCAGTAAAACACTGATATATACTGCGTTAAATGCACAGTAACTCATATATATACACTGTGTTATATCCTAAATGATACACTGCATCAAACGTGCAGTAACACATGAATACATACTGCATGAAAATGTACAGTAACACACTGATATAAATTGCGTTAAAAACGTGCTGTAATGCCCTGATTATATACACACTGCGTTACACATCCTGTAATGCACCGATATATTGACTGCGTTAAACGTGCAGTAATTCCCTGTGTAAACGCACTGATATATACACTGTGTTACACGTGCAGTATTGCATGGATATATACTGCAAGAAAACGTACAGTAACGCACTGATATATATTGTGGTGAAAAAAACGTGCTGTAGTGCCCCGATTATATACTGCATTAAACATCCAGTAACGCTGAAATAAACCGCGTAATTTAACTGGTTTATATTTAAAAAGGCTATACTTAACGTTCTGGATGAATGATGGATTGTGAGACAGATTCGTGAATTATCGTGAATAAAAATGTGTGTTTTAATATACACACTAAAAGAATTACAGGTACATTTATAGTACAGTAATAATATCTTCAAATAAGAGTTCAAAAATAATTGAAAAGTCCTTAGAATGCTTGTTAAGATGGCCGCCTGCCAATATATGCAGAGAAAAGTCTGTGTGTGTCCTCCTTGATGATGGTGAGAAGAAGGCTAAAGTGAACAAGGCTCCCAGCAGAAAGCTCACTTTCTTTAAATATCAAACAAACTCCTTTGTTTGACTTTCGCGCTGAAAACTAACCACTCCCACAGGGAGTGATCTAGAATGAATCAACATCTGGTTTCAATATTTATCAACTTCATCCTGAACAGTAGACTAATCAATCACTGATATTCTTCAAAGGAAGTAGCTTGGCTCTTAATTAAACAGGAAATGGGGGTTGAGCTAGGCTCAACATTCAGTAGATAACATTACAACAAGACATCTGGAGCAAGGGATCCATGCACATACATATATTTACAAAATCCATCAAACCTGTCAGCTTCTGGGATTTCAAAACTTGAGTTCAAGGGATCACATCAGGAGATTATTAGCTCAAAAGGTCTCATACTCTCATTCAAGTTAAATAAGAGAAAATATATGATTTAAAAATTCTATCCGGATAGAATTTTTAAATTTTAGAATATAACATTCCCCTCTGAAATATGAATAATGATCATATTTTCCTAATCATATACACAAACATTCATGTCACACGCACTCTGACTTTGATCCAATAACTCCAAATGTATTGTCACCTGTAACCGAATTTGCAACTCCAGAACCCAATCTTTTTTAAGAACCTTAACCTTTCTTAATTTCATTTCTGATTTGCTTATACAATTTTTTCATTCTAAACATTAAACATAATTGATATACAATGCATAACATAATAATAATACAAATAATAACTATTAGATTGAAATTGTAAACATGATGACAGATCTAATTGTTCCAACTTAAAATTCTCCTTGTTAAACACAAAATCTGTATACTGCAATTTATAATATAATAATTGAGTACCACTAATTGGTAATCCCAAAACAGTAATTGGAACCCAAATTTGTTCTCTCCCTGCTATTGGAATCATAGAAGAACTGTAACATATATCCTGCCTACATCCTATCCATTTATTTACCCATAAATCAGTATGATTTCTTGCATATGCATATTCTCTGGGCAAATTCTGTAAAATGCCAAAAGGGGTAACTCCACATTGAAATGCATGTGCAATTATTTTAAAATTGGTGGAATATTCTGTTTGAATTTCTAAACATGCCCTGGCAATATGAAAATGTTCTTCACTTGTCATTATATTGAGAGTAATATTCTGAAGATGCAATATGGAGGGACCCATTACATTAGCTGTTTTAATAACCATGTCTTCTAATATCTGATTTAAATTTCTTTGGATCTTAAAACCTTTACTTCCCACTAAGCCTGCTGACTCAAGATCAGACTTTAACGTGTTAATATCCATACTATTAGCTATGCCACTGATTATGCCTATTTCACCTAATGCACCTTCAATAATACCGCGTTTATTTCTGTTATTCCTACTATTAATTCCAAGCCATCTTTCAATACCCAATTCCATATTAACCAAATGTCTTTGACATTGTGGAAACCTTGTAGAAATTTTCCATTCTGAAATATTAAAACTCCATAATAAAATGACAAACTTTCCCTCTCTCAATAGAGCTCTGGATTGTAAATGGTTAATCTTGAAGGGCTTGGCAAGAACACTGTTTTTACCAACACATGGAGTCTTCCTTGGAGACATAACAATTATACTTGCATTAGCACATTTCAATGGATAACCTTCTATTAATATGCAGCACTCATATATACCAGTATCATTTAAAGATACACCTGATTGGTGCTAAATAAATTTATCATCTATCCAATTCACACTACCAAAAACACCTTTATGAATCATATTAGTGGTACTGTGAAGAAAGCTACCCAAAAATGCACCATTCCTTTTCCAAGTTAACAATGAATTTTGAGGTAAATATATTTGAGTACTACACATCAAATTCAATCCATATTCATCTTCAATGACTTTTAAAGACTGTGGAGACACTTTTATTTCTGGAACAATAATATCTACCACAGTAATGGTAATTTTGACTCGTAATTGAGTACATTTTCTTATTACTCGAAAATCCCATTTTCTTACGTCTCCTTTTTCATTTCCAATAATTTTTAAATGTTTTGGATTTAATATTTGTACAAAACTTTGAAAAAGGTAATAATACTGATGTACTGGATAAAATATTTTCCCAGAGCTTATCACATCATTATTGACATCTCCAGACCAAATTGTTGAATCATTACCTTTTACAACTAATGTCCAAAAAGCTCTTTTCAGTATATTACATTCAAAAGTCTTGGTTAGATTATTAAACCTATAAAATCCTTGCATTGTAACGAAACTTGTTTTCGACTCTATTTTAACTTTGATTTCCACCTCATTACTATAAATGAAATATTATTTTATACAATGATAATAATGCCCTACAGCTATATACCCAAATAAATCTTCAGCTGTATTAATATTGGTATATCTGAACCTATCCGAATTTTGATCTACATTAATATCATTGTCCACATTTCTTTTGTTTCTTAACCTCCCTGGTGGTATGATTCTGTCTGGAATTACGTACCAAAAGCGGTACAATTATTTTGCATGGAAATTTGGTGATATGTATTATAGGCCTGCAATTCTTAGTAATTACTTACTTAAACCTGACCAAAACAAGACTCTAGTAGACATTCCAGATGTGATAAATTGTAAACACAAACACATGAATTATAATCTGATAAATAATATAATTTTATTCAATAATACAAAGAAAAATTAAAGATATTAGTCAAACAAAGAAATTTAATACACATCCTGGGTGTGAAAAAGTTTGAAACATGGAATTTGACAAAGTCCGACGTTGCAATCTGGGCAATAGTACCTGGTTTCCTTTCGGATTTTTTTTCCAGTTCCATCCTACTTGGAACAGCAAACGACGCACATCCTGGTAGGCGCTAACTTTCGTGCGGTTGGCGGTACATAGTCTACAAAATGACGACCTGTCAGGCGCTCTGGATTGCCAACGTCAACAGAGCGTTGTCCGGGTCTGTTAACAGACACTGATGGCGTCGGGTGGTTGATAAAAATTTGCTCAGCCAGCTTCCATATAAAATCGCAATGAATAAGAGGTGTGTTCGTGTTTGCCTTATAAAGAATATACGCGTTCCAAAGACATTGTTCAAGGAGATGTCTGAAAATCTTTTTGTAGTACTTTTTTTGTTGTTTGCGCATCGCCGGGTAAAATGTCATCGCCTGATCGGCTCGGTCGACACCCCCCATCGTGTGATTGTAGTCGATCACTACTTGTGGCTTCAGCACATCTTTTCCCTGTTTTGTGCGGACCATGGTAGTGGAGGTGCTGTGCACGGTGCTCATGACACACACGTCCTTTTTGTCTCTCCATCTCATTGCCATCATTTTTCCCTTTTGGAAGGCAACCATCTCTCCTTTTTTCAATTTCTTCTTGCCAAACGTAGATGGCATGTCACGCCGGTTTGGCCTCACTGTACCATACCCATCTGTTTTGTTGAGGAGCAGAACCTCATAAAGTTCCGGTGACATATAAAAATTGTCTGTTGTCACGCAATATCCCTGGTTCAGTAATGGGTCCAGCAGTGAAAGGACTGACGATGTGGCCATCCCATAGCGGCTGTACTTGGGATCGAACTTTGTACCTTTCCCGGTGTAAATTACTGCATTCCAAATATATCCAGTGGAAGATTCACATAGCATATAAAACTTTACGCCAAAGCGCGCCCTTTTGGACGCAATAAATTGGATCCAGCTTAGGCGTCCCTTGTAGGCCATCAGACTTTCGTCCACACTGACATCCCTTTCTGGCACGTAGGTCCACTGGAAGTTGGCGACAATCATCTGGTACACCTCCCAGATTTTTTTGAGCTTGGGCGCAGGATGCGTGGCCTCATCAAACTCTTCGTTGTTGGCGAAGTGTAAGTTTTTCATAATCAGTGAAAAACGATACTCAGACATCACAGTCCCAAAAAATGGCGTGGCCAGCATCTTGTTGGTGGTCCAGTACCATTTCTGGAGCGGTTTGCCCACCACCCCTTGAAGGATGATGAGTCCTAGAAAGTTCCAGATGTCCTCTTTAGTGACAGGTTCCCATTTTCTGGATCGGGAAAATCTGGCACGCAGAGTAGCAGATTGCTGATCGTGGTATTGATTGGTCTCTGTCACAATTTTTAAAATTACCTCCTCAGAAAGAAAGAGTTTCAGGTACACCAGAGGGTTGTCACTCTCCACATCAACCTTCATCCCAGGAGATCCAGTGAATCGGAACCTCGGGGGCGCTGCCTGGTCCGCATCGCTGTCTATAGCGCACCAAGTGCGCACATCACTTATGTCAGGTGCGGGATCATCGGCGTTGTCACTTTCTGCATCAGTGTCGGTGTCAGAGCCGGATGACAAATCGCCCCACGACTCACTGTCGCTCTGTTCTGCGATCAACTCCGTTTCGCTGTCGCTGTCGCTCAGCAGATCAAAAATCGCATTCGTAGGACAGCGCTTTTTAGATGCCATTTTCAAAGGGTTTTGAAAGGTTTTATTATATTATTATATATGGCAAGGGGCACTGAAAGGGCACTGTGTCAGATTCCAAGGTGATACAGTGTAATCCTCTCAGATTACATTGTATCACCTAGTTTTTATGTGTTTGTGCACATTTGAATTTCCCTCCCAGTTCCGCTCCCATGCACCATTGCGGTGCAGGGAACGGAACCAGGAAGTCAGGTGACCGGTGGATGGCGCGGCTGGGATCTCGGCGGCGATCACAGCAATGAGAGATCATCGCTGGATCGCCTGGAGACGGTAAGGAACGCTGCTGCCGCTGGCGCTGGCTCTGCACATACACCCCGAGCGCGACTCGAGGATACCGATCGCTACAGGAAATACCAACCCCGAGTCGCGCTCGGGTTTACCGTCAAGGGGGTTAATACTGTAATGTCTTTCTTGAGAAAATGTTCAATCCTGTTAACCTCTGCATGGCTGGAACAGTTTGTGATATATTTTACCACTGACAAATATGTCACTAGAGAGAAAATGAATCCTGTGACGATGATGATCAATCAACCTTCTCTCTTTAAAATGTTTCTCTTTTGTAATCATCTTTCCTTCTTTGATCATTTTTTTCAAAAATCATTCCTAGAAAAAAGAAAAGCAGTATCATTTATCTCAAAATATACATTTTTATCTCATAAAATACCATTATTATCTCATAATATACCATTATCGCCAATTAATGTGTACCCATATTTTTATTGTCTACGTGCACTTATCACTGAATTGAGAGGTCTTTGAACTTACACCATTAATCATAATGTTCCGCTATTGCCCCTCTGTGCAAGTAGACAAAAAATAATTAATTAATTGGGAAACACAAAATTACCTTTTCCTTCCTGTCAATAAATTCACAGTGTTGCAGAAGATGCTGTACTTCTGACACTTCATCAAAACAAACAATATTTCACATTGCTTTCATGATTTTGCCTTTAAAATGAGATCCTCTGTCACTGCTGAGATTTGCTGGTATTCCCCACACTGGATAAACCATGATTCAATACCATTCTAGCAGTTGTCAAAGCATCATCTTTGCAAACTGGTAAAATTTCAACCCACCTGTAAAAAGCATCAACCAAAACTAAAACAAATCTCAATCCATTTTCCCTGATGATAAAGGACCTATATAGTCTATTTGTATGGTAGACCAAGGTCCATCTGCTGGAGAAATTCTTTGTAAAGGAGGTTACTGACCCTTTGGTCTACACTGTCTGTCTATTCCATTTTGTCCCAATAGAACTTTCCTTTAAGAATTTCAGGCAATTTCTGCTTTACTCATGTAACGTAAACATGATTGAATTAATGAATTCTTTCTGAAGGCGTTGAAGTATAACAGGACACAAAAACCAATTAAAGTCATGACTCAACATCAACGTTTTAATAAACCATAGAAGATGTTGAATCAACCTGTAGGAGAACAAAAATTACTTTTTCTGTTCTTCAGCAAATGATGGTATCTGTGTGTCTGTTTCCTGACAACATTAACTGGTACCAATTCAGGTTGAATCACCATTTCATCATGTGAAACTACTTTCTTTGCTAAAGTCTCTTAAATAAAAACTTCAAAATACTAATAAAGATTATATATATATATATATATATATATATATATATATATATACATATGTTATGCATATGTGTATGTATGTAAAGCTGAATCAGCTTCCTTCTGTGTGTCTGAGAAAGAGATCCCTAGGCTGTCAGAATCTCTGCAGGACTTGCGTGTCTCCCTAGCTTCTAAAAAAACACACTCCTCTAACTTACCCCCACCTTTTCTTTCAAAGGCAAGCTGAGAACACAAAACCCCGCGAAATTTAAACACAAGGCTGAGAACTATGTAAATAACTGGAATAAGTATTATTTAACTTGTACTAAATCTTTGAACCAAATAACACTACATACATAGACATGTATATATTTCTTCCGTATTCTTCCCTTTTATCTTAAAATCAATTCCCTAAGTGTCTAAAAAAACTTCAATATGATCTGTTACTTTTACTGTATAATGCACACCGAGTACAATATGAATGCTTCTGATACAGGTAAAGAAACAATAAAGGCTGTCCCTTTCCTGGATCAATCCATATTCCTTAAAATTTTACTTCATTTTTCATGAACTAAATGTTACATATATTCCACTTAAAACCCCTTCTTTCAGAATTGTCTGCAACTCTGTCAGAAGAATAAAATATTTCTTTATTACTTTAACTTTCTGATTTCCAACATGAAATCTGTAAAACTTACGTCAAAACCTTATTCAATAAACCTTATTCAATAAACCTTATTCAATAAACTCATAAAGTCATAACCAAAAAACAAACAAATTCCAAGCCACTCATTAAGAAATATATCTGTTGTTTCCTCTCAGCGTGACATTAGAAGGAACAAGTGACTTGCTACACTTTAAATAATATTGTTCTTCTTGTCTTAATTGAATATTAAAACTTCTATGCCTAGACATATTACTCCATCTTACAGAGTAAACTTCATAACGCCTTGGGGACGTTTTAAAATTATGTGATTTCCTGTTACTCCAACAAAATTTTGCCATATGATTCTTCCTGTGACATAATGAACATTTGAAAACTTGCTTTCTCTTAGCATATGGCGATGAATAATCACATTGCTTATTAGACTGACATTCTTCGTCTGAAGAAGCTACTGTATTGCCCCTTGATTCACATCTTGAATCGCTTTCAAAAACAGTTACTGTAGTTTCACTTAAATCTGAAACAGCACTAGTATCCAATGTGTCTGCATGCTTTTTACCCTCCATATTATCTGAGAAATTAGCAAATTCATTTAATTCTTCAATATCTGACTGCGTTTTTTCATTCTGGACATGCTCAACATAATTACATACAGTTTCACAGTTTGAACAACTAGCTGCATTAGATACATTCTCATATGTTTGCATATTTTCTGCATTTCCCTCGGAAATCATTGAATTAAAACCTGTAACTAGTTTCATTACATTAAATAATTTCCTCTTAGTTTTGGCTAATGAGAATCTCTCTGTGTCAATAGCCAGATTAGATTCTAAACATTGCAAATATAACAACTTCCATAAAACAGAATAACAGATCTGTTTCGATAAACCTTTACATTCATTAGCTGAACATTTAATACAATCCATGATTTACTCACCGATTAAAGAAGTCCTCTGTTCTACGACAATCTCCGCACGAATCTTCAGGTCATTCACGAAGCATCGATCAAATTCTTGCTTTCTCTTGCTTCTAGGTTCTTAGTCAAACGTTTCAAAAATTACTCAATACTCTCACTTCTCTGCCCTCCGATAGCACTTGAGAAAGTGGTATAAAATTTGAATAACGTTGATCGAGTGGATGGTTAGCCAATGAAATAACTGCGTCTTCTAGGTTCGTTTTTCACTCTTTCCGAAGTTTCTCTCAGTACTGACTAGTCCCCTCTTATTGAGACAGTTGTATAGAAACTGACGAAAATATGAGCGACTGGCGGCTGAGCCAATGAAATAAACCGCGTAATTTAACTGGTTTATATTTAAAAAGGCTATACTTAACGTTCTGGACGAATGATGGATCGTGAGACAGATTCGTGAATTATCGTGAATAAAAACGTGTGTTTTAATATACACACACTAAAAGAATTACAGGTACATTTACAGTACAGTAATAATATTAGAGGTCGACCGATATGGGTTTTTCTCTGGCCGATGCCGATGCCGATATTTGGAAATCGGGGCGGCCGATGGCCGATATGTGTTGCCGATTTTTGCGGCCGATATTTTAGGCCGATTTTTTTTATTTTATTTTTTTATCCTCAACTCAAAAAACCTAGGGTGGAGAGGTTGGGAGGAGATAATTGTTTAGGGTGGAGAGGTGGGGTGCAGCCTGTCAGTGTCCACCACCAGTGCCACCTCATCAATGCCCACCAGTGTCCACCACCAGTGCCACCTCATCAATGCCCACCAGTGCAGCCCATCAGTGTCCACCACCAGTGCCACCTCATCAATGCCCACCAGTGCAGCCCATCAGTGTCCACCACCAGTGCCATCTCATCAATGCCCACCAGTGCAGCCCATCAGTGTCCACCACCAGTGCCACCTCATCAATGCCCACCAGTGTCCACCTCATCAATGCCCACCAGTGCAGCCCATCAGTGTCCACCACCAGTGCCACCTCATCAATGCCCACCAGTGCAGCCCATCAGTGTCCACCACCAGTGCCACCTTATCAATGCCCATCAGTGTCCACCACCAGTGCCACCTCATCAATGCCCACCAGTGCAGCCCATCAGTGTGTGCCACCTCAACAATGCCCACCAGTGCAATCACCTCAGTGCATCACCAACCAGTGCCATCCACCCCTTTGCCAACCAGTGCCATCCACCCCTTTGCCAACCAGTGCCATCCACCCCTTTGCCAACCAGTGCCATCCACCCCTGTGCCATCCACCCCTTTGCCAACCAGTGCCATCCACCCCTGTGCCATCCACCCCTGTGCCAACCACCCCTGTGCCAACTAGTGCCATCCACCCCTGTGCCATCCACCCCTGTCTGCAACAGTCAATCAGCGGCCGCCGCTGCCGACATTCTACACTGTAAAAAAAAAAAAGTCCCCTGATGTGCTGCGCGCCCGGCCTCTGCCTACAAACCCCAGAATGCAGAGCGGGCCAGTAACATTCTGGGGTTTGTAAGCAGAAGCCGGGCACGCTGCACGTCAGGGGATGTTTTTCTTTGCAGTGTAGAATGTCGGCAGCCGCGGCCGCCGATTGGCTGTCACAGGCATCAGTAGATAGCAGCGAGCGGGCCCCTCCTCTCTGTATACACCCACAGACGAGGAGGGGCCCGCTCGCTGCTATCTACTGACGCCTGTAACAGCCAATTGCCGGCCGCCGCCGCCAACGCTGGGTGTACTAAGATGTCCGCGGCTCCGGAGCTAGGCCAAAGCCGCGGCCTTTCCTGATGCTGTGACCGCGGCGGCAATCCGCGGATTGCCGCTGCGGTCACAGCATCAGGAAAGGCCGCGGCCTCGGCCTAGCTCCGGAGCCATGGCAGCGCTAGCAGCATGTAGAAATATCGGCCTAATTTGGAGAAAAATCGGCCGATGCCGATTTCTCCAAAACGGCCAAATATCGGCCGATATATCGGCCTGCCGATATATCGGCCTGCCGATATATCGGTCGACCTCTAAATAATATCTTCAAATAAGAGTTCAAAAATAATTGAAAAGTCCTTAGAATGCTTGTTAAGATGGCCGCTTGCCAATATATGCAGAGAAAAGTCTGTGTGTGTCCTCCTTGATGATGGTGAGAAGAAGGCTGAAGTGAACAAGGCTCCCAGCAGAAAGCTCACTTTCTTTAAATATCAAACAAACTCCTTTGTTTGACTTTCGCGCTGAAAACTAACCACTCCCACAGGGAGTGATCTAGAATGAATCAACATCTGGTTTCAATATTTATCAACTTCATCCTGAACGGTAGACTAATCAATCACTGATATTCTTCAAAGGAAGTGGCTTGGCTCTTAATTAAACAGGAAATGGGGGTTGAGCTAGGCTCAACATTCAGTAGATAACATTACAACAAGACATCTGGAGCAAGGGATCCATGCACATACATATATTTACAAAATCCATCAAACCTGTCAGCTTCTGGGATTTCAAAACTCGAGTTCAAGGGATCACATCAGGAGATTATTAGCTCAAAAGGTCTCATACTCTCATTCAAGTTAAATAAGAGAAAATATATGATTTAAAAATTCTATCCAGGTAGAATTTTTAAATTTTAGAATATAACAAACGCACTGATATATATACTGCATTAAATGTGCAGTAACTAATGGATATATACTACATGAAAACGCACAGTAATGCACCGATATATTGACTGCGTTAAACATGCAGTAATGCCCTGATTATATACTGCATTACACGCACCGATATATACAGTGTTACATGTGCAGCATTGCATGGATATATACTGCATGAAAATGTACAGTAATGCACTGATAAATACTGCGTTAAACGTGCAGTAACTCAGGTATGTACGGCGTTATGCCCGGATTATATACTGCATTAAATGTCCAGTAATGCACTGATAGATACTGCGTTAGACATGCTATAACGCATAAATATATACTTCATGAAAATGTGTAGTAACACACTGATATGTATTGCGTTTAAAAATGCTCTGTAATGCCCCAATTATATATTGCATTAAACATCCAGTAATGCACCAATATATTGACTGCGTAATACGCACAGTAACGCATGTGTAAATATATATATATATATACTACATGGAAAATGTACAGTAAACCCTGATATATATTGCGTTAAAAAACTTGCCATAATGCCCCCAATTATATACTGCGTTAAATGTCCAGCAAAACACTGATATATACTGCGTTAAATGCACAGTAACGCACTGATATATACTGCATTAAACCTGCAGTAACTCAGATATATACGGCGGTATGCCCTGATTTTATACTGCATCAAACGTCCAGTAATGCATTGATATATACTGCGTTAAAGGTGCAGTAACGCATGAATATATACTGCATGAAAATGTACAGTAACACACAGATATATATTGCGTTAAAAACTTGCTGTAATGATTATATACTGCATTAAATGTCCAGCAAAACACTGATAAATACTGCGTTAAACACACAGTAATGCACTGATATATACACACTGCGTTACACGTGCAGTATTGCATGGCTATATACTGCATGAAAATGTTCAATAAAGCAATGATATGTATTGCGTTTAAAAGACGTGCTGTAATGCCCCGATTATATACTGCATTAAGCTTCCAGTAATGCACCAAAATATTCACAGCGTTAAATCGTGAAGAGATTAACTTAAAGGGCAATCAAGAGGTTAAACGTGTGCATGCACGCACCCTGAACTAGACATGTGCAGACTGGAATATTTTGTTTAATTTTTTCGTTTTCGTTTGGAAAATAAATTTATTTAGTTACTCCCGAAAATCGTTTTGATTTATTTAGTTTTTCGTTGGTGAATAGCTTTCGTCCGAAAATCCAATAATACTTGGTTTCTGTCGAATGGTCAAAAGAATATTCGACGGAACATCGAATCTTTACGTCGAATCGCACATTTCCGTTAGAATATTCCGCCTACAGGAATTCTAATGTTGTATGACTAGTAATAATGTCAAATCTATTTTCTCATAAATCGAAATCTAATCTCTATAATCTGTTCCCTATAATGTCGAATCTTTTCCCTATAATGTCGAATCTTTTCCCTGTACTGTCGAATCTTTTCCCTATAACAGGGATCCTCAAACTACGGCCCTCCAGCTGTTACAGAACTACAAATCCCATGAGGCATTGCAACATTCTGACATTCACAGACATGACTAGGCATGATGGGAATTGTAGTTCCTGAACACCTGGAGGGCCATAGTTTGAAGACCCCTTCCCTATAATGTCAAATCTTTTCCCTATAATGTTGAATCTTTTCCCTATAATGTCGAATCTTTTTCCTATAATGTCGAACCCCTCTATATCGAATTTTTACCGCAACGAAAATTAAAATAAAGCATTTTTTATGTCGGATCTTTTGGTTTTCGTTTCTTGCGCTTTCGTTATCGTTTGTTAAAACGATAACGAAAAAAAAACGGATTTTCGGACAAAAATGCATTCTAACGAAAACCAATGCACATGTCTACTCTGAACTCATAAGCAGGCAGTGCCATACGGGGGGCCGCCTGTACACTGTGGGCAGGGGGGATCCACCATTGGTTAAAGAGCACACTTTTAATAAAGAATTGCTTTTACAAAAACATTTAAAAAAAATATCAACACATTGCCATTGAGGTATGGAATCTGATTGTGAAATGTAATGCCATTAACAAATATACAGAAAAATGCAAACATAGAGTTATGCCGCGTACACACGGTCATTGTCTTGTAAAAAATGTTTTTTCTCATGAAAAAAAAACGACGTTTTTCAAACTTCATTTTAAAAAACGACGTCGCCTACACACCATCGTTTTCTGAAAAGGCTCTTGCAAAGCACGGTTACGTAAGAAACTTTCGACGGCACTCTGTTCCATTGAAGCTCCCGTCTCATAATTTGCTTCTGAGCATGCGCGGGTTTAAAAACGTTGTTTTAAAGGTCATTTTGCCCACACACCATCACTTTTTATGACACAAAAAACGACATTCAGAAAAACGACATAAAAAATTCAAGCATGTTCGAAAAACGACTGTGTGTATGCGGCATTACACACAACATTGTCTATCGAATGTCTGTTGCAAAAAGTTCCCATAGGTTTGCTGTTAACAAAATTATATTTTTAACATTTCAATAGTCAACATATTAAAGAAATACGTTTTGTCATATGTATATACGGAAGTTACATGAAGTATAATTACCAATAAGGGTATAAGTGAAAAATAACCCAAACAGAATTCCTCTAGAAATCGATCGGATAATCCCAGATGTTTGTGGCCACTCTTATTCCGGGGAAGGGACGCCATAGTCGCATATGTCTTACAAGCAGTCACACTGCAGAGTGCCCGCTATGGAGACCGAGGGGTGAGAAATCCTGCATCCCAAAAAGGGGGTGCCACTTAGCTATACTTGTATATATTGGTTAACCACTTAAGACCCGGACCATTATGCAGGTAAAGGACCTGTCCAGTTTTTGTGATTCCGCACTGCGTAGCTTTAACTGACAATTGCGGTCATGCGACATGGCTCTCAAACAAAATTGGCGTCCTTTTTTCCCCACAAATAGAGCTTTTTTTGGTGGTATTTGATCGCCTCTGCGGTTTTTATTTTTAGCTCTATAAAAAAAAAAAATGCAAATGTACTGCGTTAAACGTAAGGCAACGCATAGATATACACTGATACATACTGCGTTAAACGTGCAGTAACTCAAATATACTGCAGGAAAATGTACAGTAATGCACTGATATGTATTGTGTTGAATAGTAACGCACTGATATATACACTGCGTTACACGTGCAGTATTGTATGGATATATACTGCAGGAAAATGTACAGTAATGCACTGATATGTATTGTGTTGAACAGTAACGCACTGATATATACACTGCGTTTACACGTGCAGTATTGTATGGATATATACTGCAGGAAAATGTACAGTAATGCACTCATATATACGGCATTAAACGTGCAGTAACTCAGATATATACTGCATAAAAGCGCACAGAAACGCACTGATAAATACACTGCGTTACACATCCAGTAATGCACCGATATATTGACTGCGTTAAACGTGCAGTAATTCCCTGACTATATACTGCATTAAAAGCACCGATATATACACTGCGTTACACGTGCAGCATTGCATGGATATGTAGCGCTACCCCATTCAGTGAGTGAGTGAGTGAAAAACTTATAGCGCAGCACATGCGAACTAAATCGCCTCTGGGCGCTCATTGTCCATTTCTTCTTTTGTCATCAGAAGAGATGGGTTTTGATCTTTCTTCTAAAGGCCAAGTGGTTCTCCTCCAACCGAATGCTGGTTGGTAGAGCGTTCCATAGTCTAGGTCCTTGGACCGCAAATCTTAGTTCTCCTTTGGACTTGTATCTGGCTTTCAGTATCTGAAGTAGATTTTGGTTGGTGGATCGCAGAATGCGATTGGGGTTGTGAGCTTTTAGTTGTTTGTATAGATATTGGGGGGCGTTTCCCAGAATACACTTATGCGTCAGACAGAGTGCTTTAAAAGTAATTCTGTCTTTTACTGGCAACCAATGAAGGGTTCTCAGAGAAGGTGAGATAGATTCCCAGGGTTTTTTTCCCAGTCACAAGTCTGGCGGACGTATTTTGAACGACTTGCAGACAAGTGATTTGGTACTTAGGGAGTCCGAGGTAAAGGGCATTTGCATAGTCCAGTCTGGAGTTGACAATTGTTCTCACCACGACTGCTACGTCTTCTTTTGGGATAGAATAAGTGCGTAGAAGGTGCAGCAGATGGTGAGATCCGCTGACTACTGACCCTATTTGTGCGTCCATTGTCATGTAGGTGTCGAAGATGACTCAGAGACTTTTGACTTTGGAGCTAGGGGTGATGATTTTGCCCAGAATGGGCGGGGGTGTCCAGGTTGTTACATGTTGATTCTTTCAACTGGCATGGTTGTTTTTGGGATCGGCTTATTAAGTTACCCTCGGTGGCTTCTCTAGGGGTGATGGTAGTGAGTACAGGTAGTGAGTGAATGTCCAGTCAACAATGGAGTTTTTCAAATACTTTATTTCCAAGGCCCAACACGGCCAACATCAACATAAAGTGGGGTAGGAAAGGTTGGTGAAGCAGAAGAACATTTGCAGTATCAGGCCCAGGATAGATAGGGAAAGCAAGTCTGCTTTCATCAATAGCACAGTTCATCGCCACTCTAGCCAGAGTGGGCGAAGCGCCTCCGGTCAGACTCCTGCCACGAGCCTGGCAGCCAAAGTGTCACTTAGGTTGCTGGGAGGAGCAGACCTCTGCCACAGGCCTTGCTCGGGCCTATGCCACCTAGTATTTGGATGCGCCAAATGGATTCCTGAGCGAATCCTCTCAGTAAGTTCAATCAGGTTCACCGGTTGACAGTTTGAAGTGTACTTGTCAGTCTCCCGGTCACCAGATCCCTGATGGTTCCTTCAAGCCCTCTTGGATCACCTTTCTCCAGGTTCTCCTCAAGCCGATCCCCCACCGAATGGCATACAGCCTGGGATCCTTTTTAGTGTAGCTGGGGACCCAGTAAGTCACTGGGGCCCCTTTCAGCATCCGCATGGAACTCTGCGTAGCATATGACCCCGGCCAGGTTGGCCATGTTGCTGGGGTCCGTTGGATGCGCACACCCTGAAGGTGGGTGCTGCACCTGGAACCCGCGAAGAACCAAAGAAAATGGCGTCCGCCACGGATATACCCTCCCCCAGCATGGCCCGCGAGAGAAAACTCCTCTAATTGGCTGCTGGGGAAAAGTGGCTCCGTCAGAAACCCTCTAGCGACACCTTCCGCTCAGGGGTGTGAACATCAACCCTGGAGCCCAGACTGACCCACAGGAGAGTTCTGTATGACAGCAGCCCAAATTTTACACAATTATGAATGGGAGCAAAAATAACTCTCCTATTCCCCATTAACTTTAGCGTAGCACCCATACTGAAAGTAAGGGGGCGCTACATATATATACTGTATGAAAATGTACAGTAAAACACTGATAAATATTGCATTAAACGTGCAGCAACTCAGAGATATATACGGCATTATGCCCTGATTATATACTGCATTAAATGTTCAGTAAAGCACTAATATATACTGCATTAACCGCTTCAATACTAGGCTTTTATACCACCTCCATACCGGGCCTATTCTGACACTTCTCTCCTACATGTAATAATCATCATTCTTTTGCTAGAAAATTACACAGTACCCCCAAACATTATATATGTTTTTTTTAGCAGACACCCTAGGGAATAAAATGACGGTCATTCCAAAGTTTTATCTTGCACGGTATTTACGCAATTATTTTTCAAACGCTTTTTTTTGTAAAAAAAAATGTTTTATGAATTAAAAAAATAACAAAACACTAAAGTTAGCCCAATTTTTTTGTATTATGTGAAAGATTATGTTACACCGAGTAAATAGAGACCCAACATGTCACGCTTTAATTATGCGCACACTCATGGAATGGCGCCAAACTTCGGTACTTAAAAATCTCTATAGGCAACGCTTTATTTATTTTTTACAGGTTACAGTTTAGATTTACAGAGGAGATCTAGTGCTAGATTAGTTGCTGGCACTCTAACGCACGCGGCGATACCTCACATGTGTGGTTTAAACGGCGTTTACATATGTCGGCGGGACTTGCGTGTGCGTTCGCTTCTGCACGCGAGCTATCGGGGACAGGGGCGTTTTCATTTTTTTTTATCTTTTATTATTTTTTTTTACTTATATTTTATTTATTTTTCCACTTTTTTTTTCATTTTTTATTTTTTTTCCCACTTTTATTCCTATTACAAGGAATGTAAACATCCCTTGTAATAGGAAATGTGTGTGACAGGTGCTCTTTATGGAGAGATGTGGGGTCAATAAGACCTCACATCTCTCCTCCAGGCTGGAAACCATGAGATCGGTGAAAAAAAATTCACCGATCTCATGAATGGTGACTTACAGCCGCAATCGCGGCTTTGTTTACATACGGGGACCCGGGCGTGACGTCATCAGATCGCGCCCGGGTCCTCCGACGGTCATAGAGATGACTGGTGACCATCTGGTCACCAGTCATCTCTATGCTTCCTGCCGCCGCCGACGATTCGTTCTCCGGGCCCCCGAAGGTACAGGTAAGCCCGGAGAAGCACCGGATGGCGGCGGGAGGGGGGGGATGTCCCCTCCCGCGGCCTGTAAGAACGATCAAGCGGCGGAACCGCCGCTATGATCGTTCTTACTTTGTGCAGAATCGCCGGCTGAAGAGATGGATATCTGGATGATGCCTCTGGCTGCAGGCATCGTCCAGATATTCGCCTGCAATACCCAGGCCGTCAATTGACGGCCACTTAGGATGGTAAATCCCATCCCAGGCCGTCAATTGTCTATGGCTGGGTATTGAAGTGGTTAAACATGCAATAACGCGGGAATATATACTTGAAACAAATACATGAAAATGTCTAGTAACACACTGATATTATTTGTGTTTAAAATGCACTGTAATGCCCCGATTATATATTGCATTAAACATTTAGTAATTTACAGATATTGACTGCGTTATACGCACAGTAATGCATGGATATATACACACTGCATGAAAATGTACAGTAACCCCTCAAGACTACCAGTTTTATATACAGAATTTTACTGCTTTGTCGTTAAACACGCTTGTTCCTCCTCAAAGACAAGCCACCTTTGAATACTCCTTCATTCCTGCAGAGCCAATGGATGGTCATCTCTTTGGGCTGGTTATTCATTTGAACTACAAGGATGCCAATGGAAATGCATTCCAAGATGCGGTGTTTAATCAGACTGTCACCATAATAGAGAGAGAAGATGGCCTGGATTGAGAGACAATCTTCATGTACTTGTTCCTTGGTGGGCTCAGCTTACTTGTGAGGCCTCGTACACATGACCGTTTTCCTCGACAGAATTCATCAAGAAACTTGATGGGAGAGCTTTTTTTGCAGAGGAAAACGCTCGCGTGTATGCTTTTCATCAAGGAAACTGTCGAGGAACTCGACAAGGAAAATAAGAGCAGCATGGTAGAGAACACCGAGCCGCACAAGCCCCGGTCCTTCAGCACCTGGCTCTCAACAGCCACGCCGTCAAAGCCAGCGACTGTAAAGCAGGGTGGACGATCGGACCCTGCGACAGAAGATGTTCCCTCAGGGGTAGATGCCAGGGTACGTCTGCCACCAGACGTACCAGGTCTGCGTACCAGGAGTGGCGCGGCCAATCTGGGGCGATCAGGATTGTTGGAATCCCTTTGGTAGAAGGTTGGAATCCCAAGGTAGAAGCTTCAGAGGAGGGAAGGCATAAATTAGGCGATAATGACCCCAAGGTGCCACCAACGGGTCTGACGCATCTGCCCACGGGCCCTTTGAAATGCCACGAACCGTGACACCTTCCGATTGAGACAGGATGCTAGAAGGTCCACGTCCGGAGTGTCCCACTTCTGGCATAGGCTCTGAAAAACCTCCGGGTGAAGTGACTACTCTCCTTGGTCCAGAGTTTGGCGACTTAGGTAGTTGGCTTGCCAATTCTGTACTCCCGGAATGTACACGGTCGATAGAGCTGGAACGGTCCTTTCGGCCCAAATAAAGGATGTGCGCGACCTCCATCACTGCAGCCGAGTTCCGTGTGCCTCCCTGATGATTGATGTATGCCACGGCCGTGGCGTTGTCGGAGTGGATCCTGACCGGTCGGTCCTGCAGATTCAGAGACCACCTGGCAAGGCACAGCCTGATTGCTCAGAGCTCCAGCACATTGATTGGAAGGCGGGACTCCTCCTGAGTCCAGCGCCCCTGGGCTGACTGGGTGCCCCAAACGCCCCCCCAACATGAGAGGCTGGCATCCGTTGTGACCACTGTCCAATGGCACAGCAGAAAAGATTTACCGGTCCTAAGCACCGGAGACGTCAGCCACCACACCAGGGAAGACTTGACCAGATAAAGGGAGCTTGTCCCAATGTGACAGAATTTCCTTCTGTAGCACCCGGGTGTGGAATTGGGCATCGACTCCATCCTGAATTTTTGCACTTTGACAAAACAATTGAGGGCCTTGAGGTCCAGGATTGGAAGGACCCCTTCCTTCTTGGGGACCACAAACAGATTGGAGTAAAACCACTGAAACCGTTCCATTGAGGGAATGGCACAATCACTCCCCTGACCAGCATATCCTGGACAGCACCTGACAGAGCCTTCCGGCGATCCGGAGGAAGTTGGAAGGAAAAAATCTGTTTGGTGGACAAGAGAGAAACTCTATCTTGTACCCAGAGAAAACTACTTTACCAACCCAACGGTTGGAAAGAAGAGACCTCCACCGAGCTGTGAATTTAGCGAAGCCGTCCCCCCACCCGAGACACGAAAAAATCATAAAACACAAACAAACCCCCCCCCCCCCACAGAAACAAAAAATAAATAAACCTAACGCCGCTGGCGTGACCCACGCCTGGGGCGGCCACGGCCATGGCCCCTGCTCCTCAGGGGAGACTCTCATGGGGGGAAATCAGGGTAAGGAGGAGCATCCCTTGGTCTCTGCCCACCTGGCGGCCTGCCCTTGAGGCGCGTGAGGCCCACATTGAGGGCTGCCATGTTGGCCTGGACAGCCTGGGGTCAGGGCACGCACCTCCTGACCCACGCCTGCAGTGTCAGTCTGCAGGTCGTTGAGACGTTATGAGAGCCAGTGAGTTGCAAGACATGTCCACAACTGACTGCTTGATGGAGGCCAGGCTCTCCTCCATCCGCCCCAAAGTCTGGGTGACCTGACCCAGATGGCGGGTCTGACATGCCTGGTCCCTCCTCAGATTTACCGGCAGAACCTCTGCCACCCCCCTGGTCTTGCGGGTCGCCTTTCTGCCTCCTTCTGAGGCTTGTGGCCTGGGAGTAGGCGAGACCCCTGGGGGGGGAGTCCTGTTGGAGGAGGAGTGGGAGGGGCTACCCCTGATGGAGGCCTGACTGCTGCCAGCCCTAGGGGGAGACTCCAACAAATGGAGAAGTACCTCATTGGCACTTAGCACCTCCTCCTCCTCAACCTCCTCCCCCTCAACCTCCTCAACCTCCTTCTCCTCGACCTACTCAGAGGACTCCGGGCTTGCCTGGGGGTCTTCCTCAGACTCATGTCCAGTTGAGGCTGCGCACTGTCCAGATGGCCCAACACCCTCCTGCCCATCTGTGGATGAGACAAAACATTCACAGGTTGGAGGATCCACACACTTTTCACATATTCCCCCCCCCCCCCCACACATGCTTCACACCAGAAAAAAAAAAAAAAAACGTACCTGTCCTTACGGCCTCCTCAATGGAGTCAAAGCCAGGCAGCCCCTCCACTTGCTGCCTGTGGAAGCACTGGGCCACCGCACGCTCCTCAGCAGTCAGCCTAATAGTGCATGGTGGTCCCCCTCCAGTGCCCCTGGCATGAGCCACGATCTTTACCAGCTTCCCACGGACCACACGCCTGAGATCATTTTTTTATTTTTGGATCCCATGGCGGGTCAGTGTCTCACCACACAAGGCATTGACCTCGTCGGTGATTTCCTGCAGTATCTGCCTCCTCCTGGCCGGGGTGGTGGTGGCACTCTCAGGGCCATGCAGGAAACAACCAAAGGGGGTAATGGCCCTTACAATGATATCCTTCTCCCGCAATGAGTAGTTTAACTTCCTCTTCCTCTCAGTCATCTTTCAAAAACACTCTCCAACAACACACTGACACGACACGACACAAACCAATAAACAGCCACAGACAACGGAACAAAAGCACCTTGCTTCAGGAAGGCAAACAAATGGATGTACTTTTGCAATGGAAGGGCGTTTGTCTGGGTCTATTTATGCACTGGGCGTATCTCACTAAGTACGCCAGGCCTAGTTCCTATCTCACTGATTGCGCCAGGCAGAGTTCTGAGCATGCACAGGGAGGCTCTGACCATAGTCGGCGTCATGCGCATGCGCAGTCCGGCCGGCCCTTCATTTGCATAGGGTCACGGCTCATTTCAATGGAACACGCCCACGTCCTTCCCACTTTGAATTACGCCGGCTTACGCCTCGGAATTTACGTCGCCCCGGCGCAAATTTGGACACAAATGCTATGAGGATACGGAACTTGCATCTCTAAATTGAGCTGGCATAACGTAAAGGAGATGTGCTATGCCGGTCTATATATGCGCCAATGTACGTGGATCTGGCCCAAGGATTCTAGCGACTTTTACATAAATATTGAAACCAACAACCATAAAAAAACTGAATATCATTAGGTCTTCTCTACATTATATCTTCTTTTATATCCGCACATAATAATGGTGCCGCCAACAGCCAGACAGAATGATTTACCAAAAGACCTATTGGCGTATTTCAAGGCAAAGGCCATAAACTGTTTTATTGTAGATTAAATTCATAAAAATTACTTAGATGATCCTCAATTTCAAATACAAGGGCTGTAAAGTGCTGAGTGAGATTTTACATGGGATTGCCAAACTTTCCTATGCTACTTTCCACAAATCTTACATTTAAATGCACCATGGTAATTATTCATGTGCTGCTTCAAATCCCGAGCTTCACAAAAACATCTCTGACACCCAGAGGCGTAACTAGAAACTTCAGGGCCCCGAAACATTTCTGTTCCTGATTTCAATTTACCATAGAGGAAGCTTCAGGATAGGACATGGTCACATGACGGGTCACAGAAGGAGCCTGCAAAATGTAATGAAGAACAACCCAAGGAGATATATACATCCATTGGACAAAGTTTTATTCAAATATCCACATTTCAAATACATAAAAAATAAAATACATTTTGAATGAGATTAATTTGGAAAATATAAAACACTGTATAGACACACAAACTTCTTCACAAAGGTAGAAGAAAATCTTCAAAAAAGGGTCCACCACAGGACTATTAATAACTTCCAACTTTTTTTATAACTTAACACTATTTCACACATTTAACTTTGTTTCTGTGAAGAAAGGCCTGTAACATAGAAATGTCTGTATATATTTGTAGCATTACCCCCATAGAGCTGGATTTTTTGGGTGGCCTGTTACCTCATGGCTCCTCCGAATCCTCTAGGGGCGAGTGATGCGCATGTGCATAAACAGAAGTAAAGGAGTGCTCTTTGCTGTGCTCTTTATTACCCAGCCGGGTAAAAACGATAAAACTTGTGGTGAGGAAAGTAAAGTTGAAGAAGATAGAACAGCAGATTCAGGCTTAATGAAAGGACACAGTCCTGCTCTCAAACGTAACACTTCTCCGCGCTACTCGCGGGAATGTGGGTTTAGTGTACCTGGACAGGCCTCTCTCACTGACCTGGCAGCCTGGGTATCACTTGGACAATTGTAGGAATAAGTCTCTGCCACAGACCCTCCTTGGTAAACTTGAACTTGGGAGAAAGTCTCTGCCACAGACCCTCCTTGGTGAATTTGAACTTGGGAGAAAGTCTCTGCCACAGACCCCTCCTAAAGAGCCTCAGAAGATACATCTGCCACAGGTCCCCTCTGGGTAGAATGCTTGGAGATATGCCTCCTTGGTTGAGTTACGCCTGGATCTCCTTCAACTTGTCGCCCAGGTACCGACTGACAGGTGATTAGTCCCGCAGTGTCCGGTTACCTGTGTTCCTCGGTGGTTTCATCTAAGCCCTATTGGACCGCCAGCCTCTTAATGGCGCTCCTCAGACCAATTCCCCCACTGAACAGCACACAGCTTGGGATCTTTAAAGGAGGGAACCCAGTCGCTCACTGGATCCCCATCGCTGGTTCAGATGCTCCGGGCCAACATTGTCCCAGAGCCAGGAACACCGCCATAACGTCGGGAAGCCGTAATGTGGCCACCCTAATGGACCGTTTTCATCAGATGAACCGATCGTGTGTGGGCCCCATCGTTTTTCTTCCCATTGGTAAAAAAAATTGTTTTATAAAAAATAGTTTTAAATCATTTTGATGGTAAAAACAACGATAGAAAAAAAACGATCGTCTGTGGGGAAATCCATCGGTCAAAAATCCACTCATGCTCAGAATCAAGGCGATGCATGCTCGGAAGCATTGGACTTAATTTTTCTCTGCACCTCGTGTTTTATGTCACCGCGTTGGACACGATCAGATTTTTAACTGATGGTGTGTTGGCAAGACTGATGAAAGTCAGCTTCATCGGATATCTGATGAAAAACTCCATCGGTCCGTTTTCATCGTATGAACCGATCGTGTGTACGTGGCATTAGAGGAAATGTGTGATAGAAAAAATGTATGTATAAAAGATTCCAAACATAAATATTATATGTCAATCACATGTGAATATGAATATAAGCATCACTAGACATTGTGAAAATATCCTTATAAAGGTTGATATAAATGTGATAAATTACCCAAAAGTGAACAAAGTCAAAAGTCCAACAAAGTGAATAACGTGAAATAATAGGAGTCTTCCCAGCCTACACAGATGGACCAATTAGCTGTAGGTCATCATATAATGTCTTTCAACATGAGGAGAAGAAACCAGCGTATGTTGGCAATACACCCAGGAGTGCCTCCACCATCCAATAAGGGAATAAAAGATGGGTACTCTTACCAAAAGCAGTGGATCCAACTCACCATATGGCGGTGGATCTTTGTAAAGCATAGAAAGTAAGATTATAACTTCAATGGAAATCCTTGTGTATGCTTCCGGTTCCTCTCTAGCAGATCCGTAGTGCGTGACATACACCATCCAATGTATTTAGCCTTTGATCACTTGATGGTATAAGTAGGAGAAGGCCAGGTATTTTTCTGTCTCACCAACAGAGTGTGGTATATGGAATAAAACAATGGGAAGGATGGCTCCATATAGCGTAAAAAAAAATCTTAAAATTAATTCACATAAAAAGTCTCTCTTCACAGCCACATAAAAATCTCAGATGAAATCAACAAATAAAAAACAATAAAAACCACATGCCAAAAAATCAAACTGGCAATTTCCAAAGATAGACAAATCTGGAAAAATGTGATAAAGGCACAGTATTGAAGTGGCTTGGAGCCAGTGTGTTACCCTACGCATTTCGTCTGAGATAGACTTCAACTGGGGTGTACACAGATTGTCATCAGATTGAGAAGCAAGAATGGCAGGCTGAACTATCTCAAATGTATGAAGGACTGCATTCATTCCTGTAAATCGGTCTGACAGCTGGTTTATAATCATATCCAAACATCTATAAAATACAGTTGTTTTAAAGCGTTCCTCTGGATCAGTAAAAAAAAAAAAAATCTTTCATCCATACGCAGCTCATCAAAGTGGCACTTTACTTTTTTAAATCTTTTATTTAAAAACTTTACTTACTTCAATTTCCCACTTTTCTGCAAGTGTCACTGCAGTTTCTTTGGCTTCTTCAAAATGATCCCTGTAGCTGGAAAGGGCTGTAACAGCATCGGACCAAAGTCATAACTTTTTTAAGAATTAATATAATATTTCAATAGATGAATAAATAAAATAATACTACAATAATACCTGTGGTTTGAAATGGTGTGACCTTTATTCATAGGTATAAATAAATTGATCATATCAAACAATTCTTAAATCAAAATTAAATAATCAATTTAAGTATATTAAAATCAATTTTAATAACATAACCACATATATATATATTATAATAATAAAATTAGCTTAGCCATTTAAGCTCAATATAAGAATAAACATAAAAATATAACATCCCCTTAAAAAGAAGGGATTAAAACCTCATAAAAAAGGCCATTACAGGGAGGGAGGGTGGGATGTGCTCCTCTTCAAATCTTCTCTGTCTTCTGCCCACTGATGACGCATCCTCTATCTTTATATAGGGCTAGAGGACCGTTGTTTGGGGCAACTGTCAACATTGCTTAGCCAATCATAGGCAAGTATTAATTTTTTTATGACACAGTCCCATAGGTGGTGAGGGCAGGGACATTTCATGCCCCGCCATTCACCTTCATTCTGAAAGCTGCACTGCTCCAGACAGATCCATGTCTTTTGATTGCAAGGCTTTGGAAATTGCATTGACATGGTTCAAAATTTTAGTTTGCAGGGCGAACAGAAGCACAAACTCAAAAGATTAAATTTTCTTTTTTAGTTTTTTGTATCTGCCTGGCCCTGGGGCTTTAACGTCTTAATTGCCCTCATATATTCGTCAGACGAAATGGGAACATACATTAATTTAGAGGAATCGACAGATATGGAGGGTAAACCTGACGAGGATAAATATTCCCAAATTGGTTGTCGCTTTTGTGCCAGCTGGTCAGTAGATACATTCGTCTATAAGTTATAAAGGGAAATGATAAAATTCTCTAAAGATCTCTGCAACTTCCCTAGATAAGTAAATGACATTCCCCTCTCTCCGAATCAATATATGGAACGTAATTTCTTTGAGAGATTTCCCTGAGTGAATGGGCCAGAAGTTTGCCTGATTTATTCCTGTGTTTGTAGTGTATGTTTCTGGCCCTTAATAACCGGATTTTAGTATGATAACTGAGTAGGGATGTAAATTTGTTTTGCTCCAACATAAGATCTACTGCTACTGAGTGGGATAGCGTTTTTTTTATGCTTAACTTCTAAATTTGCCACCAGGTTTAATTGGGTTTGGAGGACAGCTTGCCTATTTTCTGCAATTCAGTTGCTTTTTGAATCAGAAGGCCTCTTATAATGCATTTATGTGTTCCCCAGAGTGTAAATGGTGAGATCTCTTCTGTATCATCAATAAAAATTCTGGTCAGTGTCTGGGCAAGATAATTTTGAAGTGGATCGTCTTGTAGCAATCATTTGTGGGGGGGGGGGGTGGATGGGCATACTAAGCACAGGCGTACCTTGCATAGCACACCCACCGGGAGCCGGGCTGAGACCACCAAACTCAATTCACATGTAGCCGAGACCGGGATCCGAACCCTTGGCTGCAGAGGTGAACGGCTTGTATATAAATTTTGGTTTAGCAGTGAACGATGGAAATCCTGTTGCCACTCCCCGCCTTACCCCCACTTGGGAGCCCAACTGGGGTCTACCCACTGCCAGTCCCGTACTTGCCTCTCTTTTTTAGGAGCCCATGGCCAAAGTGCTGCGTGTTAAACCAATTTTGGTCTAGTGTGGTGGTTTTTGTGGGGGGGTGGGGGGGTGGAGGGCGTACTAAGCACAGGCGTCCTTGCATAGCCACCCACCGGGACCTGGGCTGAGACCACCAAACTCAATTGACATAGGAGACCGGTCTGAACTTCGCAGAGGTGAACGGCTTGTATATAAATTTTGGTTTAGCTGAAACTGGAAATTTTGCCACTACCCCGCCCTACCTGCTCCACTTGACCCAACTGAGGTCAGCCCACTGGCCAGTCCCGTAGGTCCTTCGCCTCTCTTTTTTAGGAGACCGCATGCCAAAGTGCGTGTTAAACCAATTTTGTGTGCGTGCAAGTGTGGTGGTTTTTGTTATTTTGTGGTTAGAGGAGGTGGACCATATGAGATTTGGTATAGAGATTGGGTCGCTATCAATGGTTTCAATTACTACCCATAGTGGAATTTCATGGCTTACCTGGTATTTGGGAATGTTTGCTATTTGCGCAGCATAAAAATAAGTGGCAAAGTTTGGGAAACATACACCTCCTTTAAGTTTTGGGAGGTGTAGGGTGTTTGGAGAGATTCGAGATTTTAAAGTGCTCCATATAAATGATTGTGTTTTTCGTTGTAGGTTACTGAGGAAGTAGGCTGGGATAGGAATGGGTAAAACTCTCAAAAGATATAAAAATGACTATATTACCCAAAATGTTATAACATTTATTTTATCTAACCAAGATAAAGGGCCATTGCTTGAAATAATTAGAAATTTTCCGACAAGTTCCTTGGACGTGTGTACATGGCCTCACAGTGGGCAACGGTATTCTTTTACTTGAAGCCCCGTCTTGTGCTTCTTGAGATGCTCTCTAAGATCAATATCCCTGAATGCGATGTAATCGCGGACATATCAAACGAAATAAAAATAATTAGACAGGGATGGGATATCTTTGCTTGTTCAAAGTACACTCACAGTGGGGGAAAAGCAACGGTATTCCTGTACTTCAAGCCTCTGCTTTTTGTGTTTCTTGAGATATATGCAAAATGGTCGTTTGTTTACAATGTTCGGATGCTTTTTTGTATTTTTTTCTGCACCATGTGCAGGCATAGCCCCAGATTCACAAAGCACTTACGCCAACGTAAATCACTCTATGCCGTAGTAGTGCAAATGTGCGCCGGCGTATGTGTGCGCCAGTCACAAACCAATATACTTTATTTGATGGATTTGTTCTAAAAACTGGCCATACCCGGCGTAATGTGGATGCAGTTAATATGGGAGAGGGGGCACCTGACGCATGGTGCTTCTCCTATTGATTAGGCATTCAAATTCAAGCCCCTGCTTCTTGTGCTACTTGAGATGATCTCTTAGTCCAGATGCTTTGTTGTATTTTTTAAAGATCTGCACCATGGAAATGCAGGCATAGCCCTATCAGATTCACAAAGTGAAATGTAGGTAGGGACACTTACGCTGACGTGTCAAATCACTTTTTTGACGCCGTCGTCGTAGTGCAAACACATGGGCACCTCTTTTTTGGCGTATGTGTGCGCCAGTCACAAGGCCCTACCAAAATATAGTTGCTTCCTTGGGAAAAACCAACCTGGCCGTTACTTATTAAGGTACCTTATGCTATTCGACGAATCAGGTTGCACACTTTCGCCGGCGTAACGTGGATGCATTTTATATCTAGGGTTTAAGACGCATATAGGTGCTAAAATTAGCACAGGAAGAGTCATCAGCATTGATTAGGCATTCATATATGCAAATGAGGGAAATACGGCGAGAGTTCAGATCGAAGTGCGTTATTAATGCGCCTGGAGTTGCATGCTACTCTGGGCGCACGCTACTCTGGGCAGGCGCACGCAAGTTAATATCTGTCCGGCGCAAAGTTATTTCCCATGAAGGAGGTATAACCCAGCAACAGACGTCCCGGACGCTTATTAGGTCAGCTGGATTTGAGCGGCTGCATCAGCACCGTTACGGACAAGCTACACTCTTTTTTTTACAGGAGGTGGGCAACAGTATTCCTGTAAGGTATTCAAGCCCCTGATACTTCTAGGGTTTTGTCTTGAGATGCTCGTTTAGTGGGATTGGTGTCAGATGCTTTTTGGTACTTTTTTCCTTCACCATGTGCAGGCCAGTCACAAACCAAAATACGTTTATTGGCTTGCACACGCCGGCGTAATTTTTGTGGATGCAAATATGGGCTGACGCATGGTGCTTTATCTCCTATTGATTAGGCATTCAAATTCAAGCCCTGCTTCTTGTGCTACTTGAGATGCTCTCTAAGTCCAGATGCTTTCTCGTTGTGTTTTTTTCTGCACCATGTGCAGGCATAGCCCCAGATTTATTATCACAAAGCACTTACGCCGACGTAAATCACTTTACGCCGTTGTAGTGCAAATGTGCGCCGGCGTATGTGTGGGCCAGTTTTTTCTTTTCTTTCTTTTGCAGCTGCATCAGCACCGTTACGGATGAGCTGAGCAACCACACTTGCAGGACAGGCTTACACATCTGTATGCCAACATTGCACGTTAAACACACACACAAAGAAGGTTCTTCATCATGGCACACTGACAATGCACGCATGCACACCACTGTGGTCCCTAGCTCACACACACACCACATCCACCTCACATTGGTTTAGTCCAAGTCCACCGCACGGGACTTGGTAGAAGCAACGCCATGCCAAGGCCCCAATGATGTTGCTGTCCGTTCATACCACATTCACACGGTCGAAAATGGGGATAACCTCTCGAAGTGCTGACAAACCAAGGTGACACGCCTTGCTGGCAAGAATGGAGTCACACACACATGCACACCTTTTTGACTCACACACCAGAGGTCACACTGTAGCAGCACCAGGGCAAACCCTGCCCTTGCAACCTGGTGTCCAGTCACCACTTCTGCTCCTTACTCCTGACCGTGTATAAGACTCCAGCGATATGCAAAAAAAAAATGCCAAAATATATGGATTATGCCATAAAAGAATGTCATAAAGACAGCCAAGTGGCATGCCCTTACTTTAAAATGGCCTGAGGACGGCACAGGCTACATCTGTGCACGTTCAAAAAAATAATGTCCCGGGATCTGCTAAAGCTCGTGCGTTCCATACTCTGAGCTACAAACGTTTAGAGGACAGAGGTCATTTGCCCTCTCGTGGGCCAGGCCTCGACGTGCCAAGGCTTCGGCTCCTCAATTGTCTTCAGGGCAACGACTGGGGAACGGGTGGGGCATCACGCACTGAGGAAGGTCTTTATCCCCTGGTCTGTCGCTTAGACTGGATCTGATGGCAGATGTAGCCTGCATCCCGGTTACAGCGTCCAATGCCACGGCAATGCGTGTCAGAACGCATTTGGTATCTGCCTGCATCCAAAAAGCAGCTGGCAGCGTTGGTCTTTTTCCTCGACGATGTAGGAGCCTGTTCTGCCGACGAGTTCCTCCATCTGGATTGCGGCAGTGTTGGCCTGCACAAGTAACTCCGAGCCAAACAGACTCTTCACACCAGGACAAGTCCCTGATGCTGTGGCCTGCAGCTCCACAATAGCCGCAGTGTGCCAGTCTTTTACTGGGTGGCCCCGTCTTGCACGTTCCCAGATGCTCTCTACGAGGGACCAATATCCCTGCTAACATCTGGTGACGCATGGCATCAAACGAAATAAAAATCTGGCTTTGTTCGCAGAGGCTTGTGGCCATGGCTGCGCAGTTCACATTCATGTCCTGCAGGCAGTCCGATATAGCCTGGGTATGATCAGCCTGTTTTTGTGTTTCTTGAGGCACTGCTGCATAGCCAAGGACTTTTTTGTATTTTTTTCCAACAAACGAGCCCAGGCTGTCAAACGAGCCCAGTCCTTCTTGAAGGAGTCCGGCTACACCCCTAGTCTTGGCCTGAGCCTTCCTAGGGGAAGTAGCCGGTTGAGTCCGTCTCGATGAACTAGCCCTTGAGGGGGTACCCCTGGACGGGGTAGCCCTTGAGGGGGTCAGGGGGGCCACTGTGTCGGAGGGACCGGCCAAGATGGAATCCTCTTCTAAATATACACAATCCTGCTCATGGATATCCAACTGATCCTCCTGAACGACCTCAAGACCAACGGATGTCACATGGCTTGGCAGGGGGTAGACTCTGGAAGAGGATGTTCCCTGGATGGTGTGGGTCGTCCAGCAGCAGAGGATGGCCCAGCTCCCTCCAGCACATCTGTGGATGACACAAAGCATTTACATGTTGGACCCACACACTTGTCACATGTTCCCTTGCACCCCCTCACATGCTACACACCGGATGGGGGATGAAACACACTTACCTCTGCTCAAGTCCTGTTCACTGGAGTCAAAACCCTCCAGGCCCTCCACCTGCTCCTGCTCCAGACAGCTGACTATCACCTCCTCCTCAGCTGTCAACTTCACAGTGGTAGATGGTCCGCTTCTTGTGCCCCTGAGATGCCTTCTTACCTTGGCCAGCTTCTCCCTGACCCGCCGGCGCATATCATACATTTTTTTGCCAACCTCCTTCCAGGTCCTGGATTCATGGCCAAGGGCATTGATATCCAGGGTGACCTTTTGGAGGATCTCCTGCTTCCTGGCCTTGCTGGTATTCCTGGTCTGTGCGCCATTGGAGGAAGGCATTGTATTTCGTATCTTTTTTTTTTTTTTTTTGGATTCCAGGATGTTTATTCGTAGGTGAAATCTGCTGCTTTCTATCCATGGATGGCTGAACTCAATGTTCAAGGAATCCTTTAAAGTGGTATACTTATTCTCCACTTGATGACTGACCCATTGCCCCAAAATAAGTACCAAAAGCGTCTTAGAATGCCAAAGAATCTTGATGATTCTGGGTCAGTTGGCGGTGTCCAGTTGAGGGCATACTAAAGCGGTTGCCAGTCCATTGTGTGCTCTGCCCTGTTCCCATTGATGCCAGACTATGCAGGGTATCAGCTGGTGGTCTGCTGTCCTCTGTGGCAATTGGCTCAGTCTGCAAGGCCTGATCAGTTAGCTCAGGTCCACCAGTCTGCGTGCTGCTATCCACCTTGCTCATTGAGGGGCCTTTGGATTTTCTGTGGTCTGTTGACAAAGGCCTGACCCGACTGGCTGCGATGTATTGTGCCATGGGCAGGGTGACCCCTATCCTGAGTGACTGTGGCGGGGAGGGTGACCCCAATCCTGAGTGACTGTGGCGGGGAGGGTGACCCCAATCCTGAGTGACTGCTGGTGGGGGAGGGTGACCCCAATCCTGAGTGACTGCTGGCGGGGGAGGGTGACCCCAATCCTGAGTGACTGCTGGCGGGGGAGGGTGACCCCAATCCTGAGTGACTGATTTAAGTAAACATTGATGCAATCTGGGGCGCTGGTAAAGAATCTCCAAAAGGGTCAGGGAACCAGGATGGAAACTGGAGGAGCCGTCAGTCAGTATAAATCAGCTGCTCATTGCCGGGGGGAGCCGACCTCCACTATCCTGCGTTGACGCTGCTGGGCTGTCAGCTCGTTTACTGGTCCGTGACGTCAATAAAACGGTGGCCGGGAAGGATCACAACGCGTTTGGAGGACAGACCTGCGCGCTCCTTTGTCAAGTGTAAAGCCTGTATTTCATATCTTAGGCAGTTGCGCTGGCGTGGTTGTGAGCATGCGCATAGGGGAGCTGTGCATGCGTCCACGTCACGGCGCATGCGCCATTCATGATACGCCGGGCATAAAACACTGCACCGCGCTCGGATTATCATTTGCATGGGGTCACACCCACTTCCACCTACGCCAGCCTGCGCCTTTAAAACCTATGCCACGCCGACGCAGCTTTGGAAGCACTGGCTTCCTGAATTCCATGCTTTTCTCTCTGCGCTGCGTTGACGTAGCGTACAGGGGATACGCTATGGCGTCGTAATATGCGCCTGCTGTCTGTGAATCCGGGCCATACTTTGTTTTCTCTATGAAAAAAAAAGGCACATAAAAAAATAAGTTTAGATTCACTTTAGGATGCTTAAGATGTTTCTGAAATAATATTGTAATTACTCTGGCTGTAATTTCATAAACACAATACTGTTATTATTTCAGTATAAACATTTTTTTTTTCTCAATTACGTATTATATACTGTTTTTGTGTGTTTGCAAAATGAAAGTGGGCTGGTCTGGATGACCGTGGGGGACCTGCCTGCAAGACCCCTCCCCAGGACAACCCAGGGAGCCACCGACTGAGCACCTGGAGAGGTTCTCAACAGCCCAACCCCTGCAAGATCAGCATGCGCTGAGCCTCCCACAGAAGTCCCTTAGGATTTAACAGCTGACAGTGAAATCTGTAAATGGAAATGGATACAGACTAGATTACAGTAGGTTGACAACACTTGCAGCGTGATACCACAAAGAAAACAATGACAGCCCGCACCCCCCTACCTGCACCTGCGGCGCTCGTGATCCTGCCGGGGGAAAATACTGCCAATGACTGGAGGACAGGTGGAGGGAACACTGCCGCCAGCAACCTCCTCGAACCATCCGAGACCGGAAATGACGTCAACGTCGCCCGGGACTGACGTCAGTCGCCCGAAGGTAAAACACGAGAACCTGATGACCACGGAGGAAGAGGGGAAAGGAGGGCAGGCTTTATACGGCCTGACTCCTCCTACAAACCTGCGGTCAGCCTTTCACTTGTTTATCACATTGTTCCACCTCGCTGACGCCGTAAACCAGCGGGACCCGAAGTTTGACGTAAGTTTTCGCGTTCCATATTTTCAGGAAGCGTACCTGGTCACGCACTTATAGGTCTTTATATGCGTCAATCAATTAGACTATCGGGAGGGGATTGGCGACAGCCTCTGTCCCTGTCACAGCGTCCATGACAACAATAGTATCTCTGCAAACCTCAACCCATATATCCCTGAATGCGATTGCACCATCCCATCCCTGTCTAATTATAATTACGTACACTCACAGTGGGCAACGGTATTCCTGTACTTCAAGCCCCTGCTTCTTGAGATGCTCTATAAGTCCAATATCCCTGAATGCGATGTAATCACATATTAAACTAAATAAAAATAATTATAATTAGACAGGGATGGGATGGTTCAAAGTACACTCAGGCCGAGTACACACGACCGGTTTCCTCGACGGAATCCATCAAGAAACTTGATGGGAGACGTGTTTTGCCGAGGAAACCGGTCGTGAGTACATTTTTAGACGAGGTAACTGTCGAGGAATTAATCGCCAAAAAGAAAGCATGTTCTCTTTCCTTGACGGGAATGGCTCGACGAGTTCGACTGTTTCGCCCGACGAGTTCCTCGGATGTGTGTACGCGGCTTCACAGTGGGCAACGGCATTCCTGTACTTCAAGCCCCTTCTTGTGCTTCTTGAGATGCTCTATAAGTCCAATATCCCTGAATGCGATGTAATCACATATTATACTAAATAAAAATAATTATAATTAGACAACGATGGGATGGTTCAAAGTACACTCACAGTGGGCAACGGTATTCCTGTAGAAAATAGGAGGATATATATAGATCTAGCACTTATCAATTCAAAAGAAAATTGCCAAATGCATTACCGTCCCTGGTAGGTAAATTAATATATATTCCCAATCAAGGGATGAGGCGTGGGACTTTATGAATGCATAATGGATAGGTCAGAAAGGGTGCACAAAAAGTGCATAATAGTTGAATAATACCATTAACTTTGGAACCATAGAGGTCATACAAAGAGACAATGTATTATAAAAAATATATATAAATGTTTAATAATACAATTTAATAGTACAAAAAAGTAAAATATTGTCATATAGTAACTTATATACATATCACAAACGGATGGTCCTTCATGTTTCGCCCATTGGGGCTTCTTCAGGGACACGTAGGTATATAAGGTGGCCTACAATAAATAGATGGAAATTCCATGAGACAATATAATGATATTTTTGCCATAACACATAAGACAAAAATCGTATAACACGTCATGGCTCATCAAGTGATTTATTACATGAGTTCATTAATTGAATAATTAAATATCCGCAAATACAGGAACAGAATTTTTTTTTTTAAATATATATAAACACAGAAACAATTTCAATCAAATTTGTACATCGATGTCATTAAACCTACGTTGGTAATGAACAAATAGATACCTCTGGAGTGATCGCGAATCGTACGCTGATGAGTCAACTAGCAACAAGTGCTTTGTCGAATACAGCGCATGGTGCAGCTCAGTCAAATCCCACGAATCGGAATCTGTTTGTCAACCCTGGAGGAGGAGCATATAAAGGCCCGGAGCCTATCTTAAAGATGGTATAAATAGATAGGCACAACAATAAATAATTGATATAACAAATATATATAAAAAAACAATAGCTATGTTGCAAAGAATCAGCAAGTTATTACCCAAAGTAGTAGTAGTAGTAGTAGTAGTAGTAGTATGTCAGGGGGGAGGGATGCAGTGGACTGAATTAGATGTCAATAGTAGAAGACACAGAGTAGGGTAAAACAGTTCGAGTGAAGGTAACCAATGCTTATCACAGGAAAGGTTTATAACTGATACTAACGTTCAGGCCTGGATGTTGAGTGGCCTTAAGACTATATATCCATTTAGCCTCTATTTGCAAGAGATGTTTGTCTACTTGTCCTCCTCTCTCATTAAGAGGGATATGGGCAAGGGCAAAGAGACCCATCGTTTTCAGGTTGTGACCATGGAAAAGACCCATATGTCTACTGGTAAACAAAGGGATTATCGTTGTCTCGCATCCAAAATGAAAGGCCAAATAAAAAAGAGGACTGATCCCCCTGACTGGACTTTTAAGGCACTTGTAATAAATGGCTGTGTAACCAAAAGATATGGGTATATATAATTTATTGGAAGAAATGTTATAAAAAAGAAATCTAATAAGAATTATTTCACATGATCCAAAAAAGACATAGAACATTAATATATGTAAATACAAAGTAGCGGTATAGCACTGTGTGGTGTGATTCGCTGTGTTGTCCCAACGTTTCTGGGAAGGATTTCCCTTTCTTCAGGCGTAGGTCCAGGATTCACACAAAATTCTATAAAATGTATGGAAAATGGTCAATATAAACCAAAAAATTATATAGAGTTGCTATTGTATAGACTAGTGCTGAATTTGTAATACTTACAGCTACACAAGCTGTGGTGAACAAGTCAGTTGGATCATGTAATTAAAAACATGGGCTGTCTACTGGTCCGGGTCTGTAGGCATAGGTGATAACAGCAAAATAAATGGCAAATTATCTAGTAGATAGGTATGTTATTGCCCCAGATGGAAGTGCTGCTGAAACCAAGTTGTTCCCTGGGCCCTAAAATTCATATATAATGGTGTATGTTAGTATTGTAAAAATTTGAATATAATTTTGTCTGTCTATTCAAAAGTTTAATGTTGCAGATCTTACCTAGTAGATTTTATAGCAATGAAAGAGCTTCGATTAGGCTGAAAAAAAACAAAAAAACTGATCAGTAAAAATAAAGATAAAAAGAAATTGTGAAAATCAAACTATTTGTTGTATGGGCCTCTTGGGATATACCAAGAGGTTATATGCAACCGTCGGTTGGCTTGTAGGGCTTATATATTATATATTATGTAATTTCATTGTATTACAATGACTTGGTTGGGATCAATGTTAAGTGCAGTGATATATAATGGTCCATAGGTGGCACCAAATGATCACTATTCAGGAAATAAAAAAATATGCTTAAATGGGAGATTAGAATATAATTGCATCTAAAGGGTTTTCAACTGAAAAACATTGGCAGCCGGATAAGAAAACCAATTGTATAGCAAACGTAATTCTTTTAAGGTAGCAACATTGTGACCAAGATGAAAAAGATTTTTACCTTGAATAACTTTATACAGAGAAGTAGTCATATTGTCCAGCTGGGCGCTGGATTGTGAATGACTGACTCCTCTGAAGGTGTATATAGCCACCTTGCACCAATCAGCGTGGCACATTGCAACAAGTTGCAGCTGTGCTCGCACGGCACTTGAGGGTGCTATTGGGCTAGCAGTGAGTTTAGTTTCCTGGGCTTCCCGTAGCGCGCGGCGCACATGCGCGCGTATCTGTATGACGCAACACGGCGAAGTCCACCGACGCAATGACCTCTCTGTGCACACAGCGCATGTGCACGGAGAGAAGCAAGATGGCGGCCCGACGGAGATGTGGATGCCGGGTCGCCAGCTTGTTCGCTATGAAAGATACCTAGGTCGCCTCCAAGCGAACAATGCATCGGGCAACACTCATAAGGGACAGAAAACAACAAAGAGTCTCTTGAAAAACGAATTTTAAGCTTTGTGGAAGGGATATGCTAAATGACCAGTGCGCCCTCTAGTGGCGGATTGTTAGCACATCTCTATCAACCGTGCTGAAACTGCCCGGACCAGGAGCAAGCCCTACAGTAAACTAGCATTGTACAAAGTGGGAGATTGGGGGATGGGAAATAACAAAACAAACAAACAGTGATATAAAAGAAAAGGGAATAATAAACATTTCAATTGTTATATGTTGAACCTGTTGACAAATTGTAATAGTATGACATTGAAATCGATGCAGATCAATGCTCTGATATAATTAATACAGGTCTGGCGCTGTAACATTGTAACAATGCTTGCTATTTTACACGGCCTATATTAGCAAAAATTGGGATAATAATGGTTCTAGTTGTTATACATTACCTTGAAAAAATTCTATATATTAAAGCAAATTTGTACTCAAAATTTTATAACAAATATTTCTGTATGATGTTTGCTATTGGGCATGGCGTGGCATTACAGAGTGTAATAACAGCAGTTTGTACTGCACATGGGGATTTGATGAACCAATAGATGTATCTTATTAATCTATTTTGTATGTAAGCCATGTTTGGTGGGAGGAGACTGTGCAGCAAGAATAGGAAAACAGAGGAAAAGAACGGGGGATTTGTGCTATGCCCCTTAGATGGTGATATTGTATAGGTTATTTTTCCATTCCACCAGAGGAGAATCCCTTGAGGAAGGGTTTGAAACAGATGGCTTTGTTGAGCCCAGGGGGCATGGTGGCTTGTAGGGTATAGATCCATCGCAGTTCCAACTGGAGGAGGGATTTGTTCCAATCTCCGCCTCTGGGGCTGGGGTGGATTCGATCTAGGATCGTCCTGGACGTACAGGACGTCACCGCGAGAGGAGCCGAGTCTGTCCGACTTTTCACGAGTGTACTGCACCTGCATATACCGAGCACAGTACACTCGTGTATAGTCGGGCAGGCTCGGCTCCTTTCGCGCTCACGTCCTGTACGTCCAGGATGTCAGCGCGAGAGGAGCCGAGTCTGCCCAACTATTCCCGAGTGTACTGCGCTCGGTATATGCCGGCGCAGTATTCGAAATCGGCGCAAGAAAGCGAGTATCGGCGTATACCGCGCACCCACGATTTTGCCCTGATTTTCAGGGCCAAAAAGTGTGCGGTATACGCCAATAAATACGGTACTTACATAATAGGAGATTGTGTAGCAACCACAATTTTGTTAAATTTTTTGTCCCAGTTCACAATGGTAAGGCCTCTACAAATTAGAACAGAAAAATAAATGATGAGTGACGTTACATCACAATTACATTCCTATATCTACATGTAATATGTTTCCATTTCCAGTGAAGTAGGGAAGAGTTTTATTTTCTGTCCGATTTTTGCTATTTTTGTCCTATTTGAGAGATTTTTCATCTTCTAGACACAACAGGCAATGAGGGGGTGGGATCAATGGTAGTAGTGGTGGTGGCAGTGAGGGGTGGGATCCCTCCCTGAACCCTACCTCTACCCTTTCCCTCCCTACCTCTACCCAGTCTATTCCTTCTCTAACCCACCCCCCTTCCTACTAAACACCCTACTAAAATGCAAACATACAAATATAACCACCCTACTAAGGTGCAAACACACAAAAATAACCACCCTACTAAGGTGCAAACACACAAATCTAAACACTTTACTGAGGTGTTCTAAAAGGTGAAGTTAGGCTTCACAGTGCCTCCTTTCACGGTCTTCTTCATCATGCTGGCCCACATATCCCATCTTCAGGACTCCAATCCTACTTTTGTAGCCTGGGGCTAAGCTGTGTTGGGGATGATGATCCAGACGATTCCGTTTTCTTCAGGAGCCGGCCCATATCCCATCTCCAGGTTTCCTGTCCTATTCCTGTAGCCAGGGGCTACGGTGTGTCGGTGAATGAGATCTGGAGGCTCTCTGTATGCTTCATGAGCTGCCCAGTCTTCCCAGTCTGAATTGCTGGTCTCCGATCTGTACTGGTACTCGTCGTCGGTGACTCTGTAGTAAGAAAAGTAAAATGTGAAATTAGTAATGGCCCCCAAATTATTTTAGACAATACTCTTTACCAAGCTTTCTCAACCAGGGGTCCTTCAGATGGAAGGAGCAATGGCAGATTGATCTTCCACCCACCCATCAAACTTTCAAGGGTTCCTCTGGGGTAAAAACATTGAGAAAGGCTACTATAGTATTTTAACTATAGGACTCATTTTAAATACTGCTCTATTAGATATACATACTATTTACCCAGCTTTTTCAAGCTGGGTTCCTCCAGAGGTTGTTAGAATATCCCGAGCAGTGGCAGAATAATCTTTCACCCGCTCATCAAAATGATTTCAAGGTTTCCTCTGGGGGTAAAAAGTTGAAAATGGGTACGATGTGACTCTAATTTATTTTACAAAGTGCCCTATAGGATATTCTCTCAACCAGAGGTTGTTTTAGAAAGCACATTGACCCCCTTCATCTAACAGATTAACAA
>CM056059.1:14339845-14392345 GCA_029574335.1 Rana kukunoris | reverse complement strand
TATCTCAAAGACACGTCACAAACAAACAAAAGCACCTTGCTGTATAGGGAGGGATACAAAGGGATGTACTTTTGCAAAGGAAGTGCATTTGTGTCTGTCTATTTATGCTGTCTGCGTAGTTCATAAAGTTGCCCTAGTCCATTTCCAATTTCACTGATTGCGCCGCTCCCGAGTTGTGAGCATGCGCACAACGGAGCTGACATGGTTTCCTTCACGCGCGCATGCGCGAGTCGGCCGGCCCTTCATTTGCATGGGGTCACGGCTCATTTCAATGTAACACGCCCACGTCCTTCCCAATTTGTATTACTCCTCCTTACGCCTCAGGAAAAAACCTTACGTTTGCGCAAGCTCTTGCGTAAAAGCTACGTGAATCGCCGGATTACGCGGCTAGATTGCGCAAGTCTAACGGAAAAGTGGTGCGCTACGCCGGAATGATAATGCGCCGATCTACGTGAATCTGCCCCTAAATGTATATATGTTATCAGTTATATATATATATATATATATATATATATATATATATATATATATATATATTACAAATAAAGATAATTAAATGTATATATATATATATTGATATCTATGTGTATATATATATATATATATATATATATATATATATATATATATATATAGATGTATTTTACACTACATATAATTAAATACATTTATTTAAGAAATGCATATTTATAATAAATATTATTTATAATAAATATAATAACATAATTTAAGCCACCTCTCTCTCGTGGTCCCCAGCCCCAGGTGTACATGGTACCCCCACAGGGAGCAGGTAAAGGTCATATCTCCAGTATATAGCGGGATTACAGGATGACAATGACTGAAAGCTTTTAACACGCTGGCCACAGAGAGCCGAGGAGTTGGGTTACCTCTCCCCCGGGGGCCCTTGTGATTGGCACCAAAAAAAAAACCAGCAGTCAAGGCTTTGTGTGTGAGGTCTGTCCAGCCTTGTAGAAGATATTGCTTTGCTTGTGTTCTGGGCCAAGGACAGACCATTTCCAAAAAAAAAAAGATATCCTCTAAATATATTCTTCATGTGTGTTCTTCTTGAATCTCGGTGTTCTTTATGTATTTCTTCCAGATCTGTGCAGAAATCCAGTGTGAGACTTCCTGTAATAAAGACCAGTCACTGCTGCCCTCTCTCCTTGTGCAAGGTGACTGGTCTTGTCTCCGCCCCCTCCTGTAGTTCTCTATAGTGGGTGGTGCCTGCTGGGTCCCTCCCACAGATCTGCTCTGTTTCTTTGTGCAGAGTGATTGGTATTGTCTCCGCCCCCTCCTGTAGTTCTGTATAGTGGGTGGGGCCTGCTGGGTCCCTCCCACAGATCTGCTCTATTTCTTTGTGCAGGGTGACTGGTCTTGTCTCCGCCCCCCTCCTGTAGTTCTCTATAGTGGGTGGTGCCTGCTGGGTCCCTCCCACAGATCTGCTCTGTTTCTTTGTGCAGAGTGATTGGTATTGTCTCCGCCCCCTCCTGTAGTTCTGTATAGTGGGTGGGGCCTGCTGGGTCCCTCCCACAGATCTGCTCTATTTCTTTGTGCAGGGTGACTGGTCTTGTCTCCGCCCCCTCCTGTAGTTCTCTATAGTGGGTGGGGCCTGCTGGGTCCCTCCCACAGATCTGCTCTATTTCTTTGTGCAGGGTGACTGGTCTTGTCTCCGCCCCCCTCCTGTAGTTCTCTATAGTGGGTGGTGCCTGCTGGGTCCCTCCCACAGATCTGCTCTGTTTCTTTGTGCAGAGTGATTGGTCTTGTCTCCGCCCCCTCCTGTAGTTCTCTATAGTGGGTGGGGCCTGCTGGGTCCCTCCCACAGATCTGCTCTATTTCTTTGTGCAGGGTGACTGGTCTTGTCTCCGCCCCCCTCCTGTAGTTCTCTATAGTGGGTGGTGCCTGCTGGGTCCCTCCCACAGATCTGCTCTGTTTCTTTGTGCAGGGTGACTGGTCTTGTCTCCGCCCCCCTCCTGTAGTTCTCTATAGTGGGTGGTGCCTGCTGGGTCCCTCCCACAGATCTGCTCTGTTTCTTTGTGCAGAGTGATTGGTCTTGTTTCTGCCGCTCCTGTAGTTCTCTACAGTGGTTGAAAATCTCAAACTAAATTCTGCTAGCAAATGGCTCATTCACATGGGAAGGTGGGGGTTTGGAAGGCCGCGGCTCATTCATGGGGTTTCACCACCCCAACTTTACATGTGAATGAGCCCTTTAAGAACTTCCTGCCTGTGTTATTGCCATAAGGCGGTGTATATGGACGTCCTCCTGTGATCGCGCTGCCCGCTGATTGCCCTGGGCAGAACACTCTGTTTTTGACACAGCTGATCTCAGATCGGGGTAAAGGGCCAATCACAGCGTCCCTTTACCACGTGATCAGCTTTGTCCAATGACAGCTGATCATGGAAGTAAACACAAGCCGGTTATCGGCTTTTCTTTCCTCACGCTGACAGCATGAGGAGAGAAAAGGAAAGCCGATAACTGGCTTGTGTTAAAGGGCACTGATTATCAGTACAGTCTCAACAGTGCCCACTAGTGCTGAAAATCAGTACCCACCACTGCTGCCAATCAGTGCCCACCATTGCCTCCTTATCAGTGCTGCCTACTGGTACCCATCAGTGCTGCCTACCAGTGACCATCAGTGCCGCTTACCAGTACCAATCAGTGCCACCTACCAGTACCAATCATTGCTACCTACCAGCGCCCATCAGTGCTGCCAACAGTACCCATCAGTGCCAACTACCAGTGCCCATCAGTGCCAACCATCAGTGCTGCTTACCAGTTCACATTATTGCCTCCTACCAGTACCAATCAGTGCTACCTACCAGTGCCCATCAGTGCTACCAACCGTACCCATCAGTGCCACCTATCAGTGTTCATCAGTGCCACCTATCAACAACCATCAGTGCTGCCTCATCAGTGCCTCCTCAACAGTGCCCACCAGTGCAGCCACATTAGCGCACATCTGTGAAGGAGAACAATTACCTAGTTTGCAAAATTTTAGAACTAACTATAAAAAATAAAAACATTCTATTGACGTCCTGCAGGATTTAATGCCGGCGGGTGCCCGTGGGGGCGCATCAGCATGGCGATCGATGATGCGGGGTGTCAGTCTGAAACCCTGCATCTCTGATCTCGGTAAAGAGCCTCCGGCGGAGGCTCTTTACCACGTGATCAGCCGTGTCCAATCACGGCTGATCACAATGTAAACAGGAAGAGCCGTTGACTAACAGACGCGAGTAGAGGAGAGACAATCGGCGGCTCTCCTGACAGGTGGGGGGGTTTGTGCTGATTGTTTATCAGCGCAGCCCCCCCTCGGATCCCCACATTGGACCACCAAGGAGTGCCCCCCAAATATCACAAATAGATAAAAAATGTAATACAATCGATGCCAACCAGTGCCCACAAATGGGCACTGACTGGCAACATGGGCACTGACTGTAATTATGCCCACCAATGCCACCCAGTGTCCATCAGTGCCACCCAGTGTCCATCAGTGCCACCTCTTATAGGCCTCATACACACAAGTAAATCCATTTGTTCAAATCGGTCTGACCGACCGATTTGAACAAATCTGTCTGCTGGGATTTTGGTTTGCTCGTGTGTACACACGAGCAAACCAAAATCCCCGCCAGCAGACAGCACGCTGACGTGTCGGTGACGTGGCGGTGACGTTGACGCCGCCACGTCACCGCACCAGGAAGTAAAACACTTCCGCGCATGCGTCAAAATCATTCAGCGCGTGTGCGAGAAGACATGTCTGCTGATTAGCATACTAACCAGCAGACATGTCGGGCGGACGGGTTCCCAGCCGACAGATTTTAAAGCATGCTTTGAAATCTGTCGGGTGGCCAAATCCGTCTGTTTGCCCGTACACACGATCGAATCTGTCTTCTGAAATGGTCTAGCAGACCGTTTCTAGCAGACAGATTTGATCGTGTGTACAAGGCCTTAGTGCCAATCTATGCCCAGTGCACGCATATCAGTGCCTATCTGTGCCAGCCATAAGTGCCCATCAGTGCCACCCATAGGTGCCGCCCATGAGTGCCCATCAATACCGCCAAAGAGTGCCCAGTGCCCTTTGAGTGCCTATCAGTGCCGCCTATCAGTGCCCATCAGTGCCGGCTATGAGTGCCTATCAGTGCCGCCTATGAGTGCCTATCAGTGCCGGCTATGAGTGCCCATTAGTGCCGCCTATGAGTGCCCAACAGTGCCGTCTATGAGTGCCCATCAGTGCAGCATACCAGTGTCGCCCATCGGTGCCCATCAGTGCCACCTCATTGGTGCCCATCAGTGCCACCTCATTGATGCCCATCAGTGCCGTCATATCAGTACCCATAATTGAAGAAGAAAACATACTTATTTACAACAACAAAAAAAACAGAAAAAAATAAAAAATATTTTATTTTTTTAAATTTAGGTATTTTTTTAGTTGTTGCGCAAAAAATAAAAATCGCAGAGGTGATTAAATACCACCAAAAGAAAGAAAATTGTTTGGGCACAGCGTAGCATGACCGCGCAATTGTCATTCAAATTGCGGCAGCGCTGAAAGCTGAAAATTGGCTTGGGCGGGAAGGTGCAGAAGTGCCCCCCGGTATGGAAGGGGTTAAAAGCAAATGTTTTTCTTTTTTAGGACATTCATCATGTCACATCTAATGTACTGAGAATGTTCGTCTGAGCGTTCGTATAAAAGTCTACCGAGCAGCCATTGTTTGGACGCGTTGATGAGTATAATAAGGGCTGCTAAGCCAGCAAAGTCTGTGTAGCGACTAGCGAGCGTGTAGGGAAAGGGGGGGGAGGGGGGGTGAGGCATACACAACTGATTCATGGTGTTCAGGGAGATATCACTTTACGGGGCTTTTAACTGTTCTGTGTTGTTTGTACATCTACACGTCTGTGTGATGAGAGATTGATCTCTGGAATAACAGAGGGTGCCGAGATTTCACATTAGATGAGATTAACTCCAAAGAACCGCACTGAGAAAAGAAAAACAGGCTCAAGGTTATTAAATAAGACCTCCGATGACTGCGAGTCAAGTGCAGCAAGACGCGGGACCCAATCAGAAACTGCCTTACACGGGACCCATTTAGAAACTGCCTTACACGGGACCCAATCAGAAACTGCCTTACACAGGACCCAATCAGAAACTGCCTTACACGGGACCCATTTAGAAACTGCCTTACACGGGACCCAATCAGAAACTGCCTTACACGGGACCCAATCAGAAACTGCCTTACACGGGACCCAATCAGAAACTGCCTTACACGGGACCCAATCAGAAACTGCCTTACACAGGACCCAATCAGAAACTGCCTTACACGGGACCCATTTAGAAACTGCCTTACACGGGACCCAATCAGAAACTGCCTTACACGGGACCCAATCAGAAACTGCCTTACACGGGACCCAATCAGAAACTGCCTTACACGGGACCCAATCAGAAACTGCCTTACACGGGACCCAATCAGAAACTGCCTTACACGGGACCCAATCAGAAACTGCCTTACACGGGACCCAATCAAAAAACTGCCTTACACGGGACCCAATCAGAAACTGCCTTACACGGGACCCAATCAGAAACTGCCTTACACGGGACCCAATCAGAAACTGCCTTACACGGGACCCAATCAGAAACGGCCTTACACGGGACCCAATCAGAAACGGCCTTACACGGGACCCAATCAGAAACTGCCTTACACGGGACCCAATCAGAAACTGCCTTACACAGGACCCAATCAGAAACTGCCTTACACGGGACCCAATCAGAAACGGCCTTACACGGGACCCAATCAGAAACTGCCTTACACGGGACCCAATCAGAAACGGCCTTACACGGGACCCAATCAGAAACGGCCTTACACGGGACCCAATCAGAAACGGCCTTACACGGGACCCAATCAGAAACGGCCTTACACGGGACCCAATCAGAAACGGCCTCGTTATCTTTCTGAATGCAATAAATCAAAATTGGATTGGCTGTTATTAGTAATGATAAACGCACAGATCTCATTGGCTGGTAAATCGCAGATTGGTTTATAATCGTCAATGCGATACGACCACGTCTGTCTGATTTTCTTTTTTTCAGATGATATCAGGTGGTATTACACTTCATTGATCTTGCATTGATATTTCATTTGTCACTGGTTATTTTGATTTTAACCCCTTCCATACCGGGGGCACTTATACACCTTCCCGCCCAGACGCTTTCAGCGCTGTTGCACTTTGAATGACAATTGCGCGGTCATGCTACACTGTACCCAAACTAAATTTTTATCATTTTGTTCCCACAAATATCGCTTTCTTTTGGTGGTATTTGATCACCTCTGCGAAAAAATAAAAAAAAATACCGAAAATTTAGAATTTTTTTTTTGTTTGTTTCCGTTATAAAACATTGTAAATAAGAATGTTTTCTCCTTCACTAATGGGCACTGATGGTACTGCACTGACTGGCACTGATAAGGTGGCACTGATGGGCACCGATGAGGTGGCATTGATGTGGTGGCATTGATGATTAGCACCAGAGCTTTTTTTCTCAGAAAATAGGTGCAGGAACTCAACCACGACCCCGTTCAGATTTCACAAACAGTAGAAGGGTCTTAAAGGGGCATTAAATACCAGAATTGCGCTAATACAGAGTGCAGAGTTCAGGGGGGTTACACACAGAGTGAAGAGCTGGCACTTATAAACACAGAAACCAGACTTCTGTGTTTACAAGTGATTGTGGTGAGCAGGCACCAAAGTGTCTGAGCCAAAGGTGGTGGAACTGAGTTCCCCCAAGTTCCCCCAGAAAAAAAGCCCTGATTAGCACCAATATGTGGCACTGATGGGCGGCACGGATGGGCACGGATAGGTGGCATGGATGGCCAGGGATAGGCGGCGCGGATGGGTAGGGATAGGCGACACGTATGGGCACTGCTAGGCGGCAATGGGTGGGCACTGATAGGAAGCATGGATGGGCGCTGATAGGCGGCATGGATGGGCATAGATGGGCACTAACTAATAGACATGTGCAGACTGGGATATTTTGTTTCGTTTTTTCCTTTTCGTCCGGAAAATACATTTATTTAGTTACACCTGAAAATCGTTTTGATTTATTTCATTTTCGTCTGGAAAGTTTTCGTCCGAAAACAAAGATTTTCGATGCTTTGTCGAATTTTTGTCGTTCAATTCGACAAAGCATCAAAAATTGTCATTATGAATACAGTGAATAGGTAGGAATTGAACGACGAAAATTCGACAAAGCATCGAAAATCGTCGGATCTGAACGAAAACGAAAATAAAGCATTTTTTATGTCGGATCTTTGGGTTTTCGTTTCTTGCGCTTTCGTTTTCGTTCGTTAAAACGATAACGAAAATACCAGATTTTCGGACGAAAATGCATTCTAATGAAAACGAATGCACATGTCTACTAACTAATGTTTTGTACTAATGGATGCCAATCAGTGCCAAACAATGCCTGCCAATCAGTGATGCCCATCGTGGGCACTGATTGGCATCCATTATGTGTCATCCCTGGTGGTCTAGGGTGGCATACCTTTGTTTTAAATCCCTGGTGGTCCAGTGGGCATCCCTGGTGGTCCAGTGGACATCCTCGGGGGGGGGGGGGGGGCTGTGCTGATAATCGATCAGCACAAACCCCCCCCTGTCAGAGGAGCAGCCGATCGCGAGTGACAGACGCGAGTGAGGAAATGCTGATTACCGTTTACATCGTGATCAACCGGGGGGCGCGCAACGGCTCAATATCCTGAGGATGTCATATAACGTCCAGTCAGGATTTAGCAACCACTTTGCCGCCGTCAATCTGGTTAAGTGGTTAATGACCAGGAGGCGTCACATGACCACTTTTAGGTCTCACGAAACAGATCGATTTTCAAGGCTGTTAGATTGACATCTATGTGAAATCAAAATCAAACTTTGAATAATCAAGTTTAATCTGCATTAAGTGAACCTGTGACTAGATCATGCACACTAAAATATTTACAGATTCTGAGTAAACAGCAAAAGCACTTTAAACAAAACACTCATTCACCTGTGTATCTATAAGCATTGTGGAGAAATACATTTTTAAAGTTTGCAGCATAGGTATTGTGTTTTCCTATGAGAGCAGATCTTGGCAGCCTGGAATTGAGAATGAAAAACGTTGCACTAAAAGCAGCTAGAGAGGTCAAGAATGGCTTGTCGTAAAGCTATGTTATGGTACTCTCAAAATCCCTGCCGGGACTTCCAATGTTATTTCTGGATTCCCTGCCAGGACTTCCAATGGGACTCATGGAATCCCTGCCAGGACTTCTAGTGTTATTTCTGGAATCCCTGCCAGGACTTCTAGTGGTACTTGCAAAGTCCCTTCAAGGACATCCAGTGGTACTCCTAGAAACCCTGGCAGGACTTCCAATGGTTTTTATAGAATCCCTGCCAGGACTTCCAGTTGTATTTGTAGAATCCCTGCCAGGATTTCCAATGATATTTGTAGAATCCCTGCCAGGATTTTTAGGACTTCGTAGAATCCCTGCCAGGACTTTTAGTGATACTTCTAGAAACTCTGCCAGGACTTCCAATGGTATTCGTAGAATCCCTGCCAGGATGTCCAGGGGTACTCATAGAGTCCCTGCCAGGACTTCCAGTTGTACTTGTAGAATCTCTGCCAGGACTTCTAGTGGTAATTGTAGAGTCCCTGCCAGGACTTCCAATGGTATTCGTAGGATCCCTTCCAGGACTTCCAATCGTATTTGTAGAATCCCTGCCAGGACTTCCAATGGTATTTGTAGAATCATTGCCAGGGGTTCCAGAGGTGCTTATAGAATCCCTGCCAGAACTTCCAGTTGTATTTGTAGAATCCCTGCCAGGACTTCTAACGGTACTTGTAGAGTCCCTGCAAGGACTTCCAGTGGTGCTCCTAGAAAACTTGCCAGGACTTCCAATGGTTTTCATAAAATCCCTGCCAGGACTTCCAGTTGTATATGTAGAATCCCAGACAGGATTTCGAATGGTTTTTATAGAATCCCTGCCAGGACTTTCAGTGGTTCTTCTAGAAACGCTGCCAGGACTTCCAATGGTATTCATAGAATCCCTGCTAGGATGAGCAGTGGTACTCATAGAGTCCCTGCCAGGACTTCCAGTTGTACTTGTAGAATCCCTGCCAGGACTTCCAATGGTATTTGTAGAATCCCTGCCAGGACTTCCAATAGTCCCTATGTCCTACTCAAAGGTACCTGAGAGCTATAATACTTGCCTGTGTGTTACCTGTTTTATGGCTGGTCTGGACTGACCTGGCTTTTCTCTTGCTTGCTGCCTGCCTAGACCTCTGCTTAGATCTGAAAATGCTCTCCCTTCCTACCTGCCTAGATCTCTGATCGGATCTAACCATGTTCTTACTTGCTGTCTGCCTAGATCGCCACTCAGACCTGACTACTCCCTCGCCTACATTGACCCCTGCCTGCACTGTGAACTGTCTATGCCCCATAGCCTCTTTGTTCCAGTCACCCCCTTTGGTGGAGTGATCCAGAGGAGCGAGACCTGGCGTCAGTTTGCAGCAAAGTATACAAAGTATCCACTAGGCTTCCCGGTACATCTCCACCATCAGGAGCTCTAGTGAAGACCAACTACCACTTAGACCAGTGGTTCTCAACCTTACTGATGCCGTGACCCCTTAATAAAATATACTAAGTTGTGGGGACCCACTAACACTAAAATTATTTTTGTATCGTGGGTTGTCAGCATCCAAGGCTAGACAAGTAATTTGCACCCCTAACCCCACGGTCCAGTGACTGGCGATAAACCCCCCCCCCCCCGCTCAACAACTTGGTTGGGAGGTATGCTCATTTGTCCCTCATTCTGAAGTTGAAAAGTTGGGAGGTATGCACTTGTACAGTATTAAAACCCCTTATGGTACATTTTAGGATGTACCACTCTTTCTCTTTCTAGCTCTCTCAGGAGATGGGGTCTCCTCCAGCCCCTCCTCCAGCCCCTCCCACTTCACATTCCTCAACAGTCAAAGAGCTGACCTCTAGTCTCTGCCCCCCAGCCATGCCGTAATCTGAATGGGTGGCTGTGAAGAGGCCGAGTGGGCAGCTGCTGGCTCCAGAGACAGCCCAGGTGGGCTTCCACAGGCTTCCATGCACAGCCCAGGTGGGCTTCCAAAGGCTTCCAGGCACAGCCCAGATGGGCTTCCACAGGCTTCCAGGCACAACCCAGGTGGGCTTCCACAGGCTTCCAGGCACAGCCCAGGTGGGCTTCCAGGCTCAGTCCAGGTGGGCTTCCACAGGCTTCCAGGCACAGCCCAGGTGGGCTTCCAGGCCTTCCACAGTCTTCCAGGCACAGCCCAGATGGGCTTCCACAGGCTTCCAGGCACAGCCCAGGTGGGCTTCCACAGGCTTCCAGGCACAGCCCAGGTGGGCTTCCAAAGGCTTCCAGGTGGGCTTCCACAGGCTTCCAGGGACAGCCCTGCTGGGCAGCCACAAAAAGGCTGGGAGAGTGGTACGGGCTTCAGGAACAGCCCAGGATTTGGTGACCCCTGGCAAATTGTCATTTGACCCCCATGGGGGTCCCGACCCCCAGGTTGAGAACCACTGACTTAGACTCTGTGCCTTGGATGAGCCAGTTTCACCCACCAGAGGGCACCATTACAAGCTCTTTTCAATTAGTTCAGACCATCCAGGAATACATTTTTTAGGGCTTGTGGCCCACTTTTTTTTTTTAAGGAAAAGTTCAAAAGTATCTTCATAGCGCTACCCTCGCAGGGGTCCTAAGCAGTGGCGGTGCATCCATAGAGGGCGCCCCCTCTCTCCTGCACCCATCAATCAACAATAGATAGATTCATGCACATTAATCTATCTATTGTCATCGCTGCACCCCCTATTCAGGTGTCCGGCCCCCTGTCAAGCACCGGCCATCTGAATTACAGCGGTGGGGGTGTTTTTGGAAGTGCCTGATTAGAGCCGTCTGTGCTGGTGGATGGCACTTTGGTGCTGGTGGATGGCACTTTGGTGCTGGTGGATGGCACTGCGTTGCTGGTGGATGGCATGACAGTGCTGTGGGCTCTAGTAGGCTTCCAAATTGTTAAACAGAGGGTGCATTGCGTTTTATTTTGTTTGTTTATTTTTTTATGGTTGAACTGGATGGACTTGTGTCTTTTTTCAACCTGACTAACTATGTAACTATGTAACTATGCACTGCTGTGCATTCTCTGTTTAAACAGTGCTGTGTTAGGGAATCGCTTCCCTAACACTAACCTTCCTCTCAGCCACCGGGTCTGGTCACCGGTCACCTGATTGGCTGAAGCGACAGGCGCTGTGCTTGGACACCTATCACCTGTTGTCATTAAAAAGGAAGGAAAAAATACTTAATGCCCCGTACACACAGTCGGGATTTCCGACGGGAAAAAAGTCCATTTGGAATCCCGACTGGAAAAAGAGAACCAACTCTCTATCTTTTGCCGGCCTTTTTTGGCCGTTTTCCCATCGGAAAAAGTCAGATGGAGCATTCCCGACCAAAAGCTCTCATCTGACTTTTTCCGATGGGAAAACCGGCCATGTGAACAGGGCATTGCATTAGAAAAAAAACGAAGGAGGAAAACATGCTTTGCCTGGTGTTAAAAAAACAATTTTCACGCTTTAAACAAACTGTCTTAGCAGCCAAATTTTTTTTAAACCATCGTCAACCATGCCTTATCTGCGTGAAGGGTCTTTAGATATAGTAAAGTAGACAGTTGCAGTTTTCACCCTTCTGGGCCACGGCCCCGCCAGAGTAGAGTATTGATTTCCTCCACACAGGTCACATCTCTCCAACACTTGGCTTACTATTTAATGGATGTCCCCAGGGGCAGAGCACACTAATGATCTTCTATTGTGAACGCCCATCCTCCTCATTTTACTGTCCATTACCAAGGCTCGCACACGCACCCCTCTGTTGATGGGAGCGAGGTGCTGCCGACCATCCCCAAGGCTGTTAACGTGCAGCTGTCACATAGGATTTGATAAGTGGCCATGTAATTACACATAAAAATATATAATGTCCATCACCCCCAGCTTTGGATCATAAATAGGCCAACAGTTCAGGTTGTTGAGTGATGAGGGAAGACACACGGAAACAAGAGGGAGGACACAATCTCAGGAGGAAAACAACGAGAAAATATTCAACATAATCACCCATTGTATTCAATTATAAAATTTAAAACCGTTATAACACAATGATACGGCAATTACGGCTATAAAATGGCTGCAGGCGTTATTTGATGGGTTATCCAAAGAATCACCAGTAACGTAACATAAAAATTGTACCTTAGCTTTCTCAGTAAAAGGAACAGGTGTCAATGAGGTACTAGAGATGGCCCAACGGGAACAGGCGAGACGTATTTGTGCCACTAAGGTTCTATGTCAGGGAGTTGTGTTCCTTGTCCCCCCTCCAATGATAAATGCCTTTGTTTCCTACAATTTTTCCCATATCCCACTTTATAAGCATGGGAAGTACACTTTTCTATTTATGTGAACTTATTACCTCTCCCAAAAGTCATTAAAACACTACCTGTAGTCCCAACCAACCCCAATTACTGTATTTTTGCTTCCTCCCTTCCCCAACCACCTCCTATTGCTGTATAAACACTACCTCCCATTCCCAACCACCCCCAATTGCCATATATGCACTACCTCTGTTCCCCAACCACCCTCAATTGGCATGTATACATTACCCCCCCCCCCCCAACCACTCCTGATTGCTGTATATACACTACCTCCCTTCCCCAACCACCCTCAATTGGCATATATACACTACCTCCCCCTCAACCACTCCCGATTGCTGTATATACACTACCTCCCTTCTCCAACCACCCCAGATTGGCATATATACACTACCCCCCTCCGCCAACCACCCTTGATTGCCGTCTATTTTCTACCTCCCTTCCCAAACCACCCCTGTTTGCCATAAATACACTACCTCCCTTCCTCAATCACCCCAGATTGCCATGTATGCACTAACTCCCTTCCCCAACCACTCCTGATTGCTGTATATACACTACCTCCCTTCTCCAATCACCCCAGATTGCCATGTATGCACTAACTCCCTTCCCCAACCACCCCCAATTGCTGTATATACACTACTTCCCTTCCCCAACCTCCCCCGATTGCTGTATATACACTACCTCCCTTCCCCAACCACCCCTGTTTGCTATATATACACTACCTCCCTTCCCCAACCACCCCATATTGCCATATATGTTCTACCCCCCTCCCCCAACCACCCCTGATTGCCGTATATACACTACCTCCCTTCCCCAACCTCCCCCGATTGCCGTATATACACTACCTCCATTCCCCAACCACCCCAGATTGCCGTATATACACTACCTCCATTCCCCAACCACCCCAGATTGCCATATATATATACTACTTCCCTTCCCAAACCACCCCTGATTGCTGTATTTACACTACCTCATTTTCCCAACCACCCCCTTTTGCCATATATGCACTACCTCCATTCCCCAACCACCCCAGATTGCCATATATACACTACTTCCCTTCCCCAACCACGCCAGATTGCCATATATGCACTACCTCCCTTCCCCAACCACCCCTGATTGCCATATATGCACTCCCTCCCCCAACCCCCCCCCCCCTGATTGCAATATATGCACTCCCTCCCCCAACCACCCCCCATTGCCATATATACACTACCTCCCTGAGTTTGGTCCCTGAGGGATATATCAAGTCAGTGGAGAGTCTCAGCCCATCAACTCAGTTCGTGGAACTTACAACCCAAGTCTATAGACCTCTGTGGTTGGGTCCTAGAGGGATATATGAAGTCAGTGGAGTGATTCAGCTAACTTAGTTGGTAGGTAGAACTGGGAACCCAAGTCTATAGACCCCTCTGTGGTTGGGTCCCAGAGCGATATATGAAGTCAGTAGAGTGATCCAGCTAACTTAGTTGGTAGGTAGAACTGGGGACCAAGTCTATAGACCAACCCGGTTGGTCCCTAAGGGATAAGCCTGGTCGGGTCCCTGAGGGAAATAATAAGTCAGTAGAGTGATTCAGCTTACCAACTTAGTAGAAAAGAAACCAAAAAAGGAAAAGGTATCCCCCCCCCTCGGGAAATACTAATGGGAATACGTGCATGTAAGTTCGTTCATAATGGATTTAAAAAAAATATATATATTATTAGTATTTAGACATTTAAAAATGTTGGTTGGTAGGACTGGGAAACTAGGTATATAGATCTGCCTGGTTTGGTCTATGAGGGATATATCCAGTCAGTGGAGTGTCTCTGCTCACCAACTCAGTTGGTGGAACTTGCAACCCAAGTCTATAGACCTCTCTGTGGTTGGGTCACAGAGGGATATATGAAGTTAGTGGAATGATTCAGCTAATTTAGTTGGTAGGTAGAACTGGGAACCCAAGTCTATAGACCAACCTGGTTGGTCCCTAAAAGGAACAGCCTGATTGGGTCCCTGAGGGATCAGCCTGGTTGAGTCCCTGAGGGGATATATGAAGTCAGTAGAGTGATTCAGCTCACCAACTTGGTTGGTAGAACTGGGAACCTAAGTCTATAGACCTGCCTGTCAGTGAAGTGATTCATCTTACCATTGTGGTTGGAACTAGGAACCCAAGTCTATAGCCCTCCCTGGTTGGGTTCCTGAGGGATATATGAAGTCAGTGGAGTAATTCAGGTCACTAACTTTGTAAAACTGGGAACCCAAGTTTTTAGACCTCCCTGGTTGGGTCTCCGATGGGTATATAAAGTCAGTGGAGGGATTCAGCTCATCAACTCCTAACCAAAATACCTGGTTTGCTTTACATGATCCTTTCTTCTAATAAAGGCATATTGCTCTATGGCCTGCAGGCGAGTATCTCAACAAGCCCTTGTACTCATTGACACTATATTACTGTGTCACCTGCCCCCTCTGTGCGATAAATGAAAAGGGCTCAATGTTAATCCATGTTAACAGCTCTGCTCCCACGTTACTGTATTAATTACGGACGGCGATGCTTTCTGTTTGATCTTTCATGAGCCTGCCGAGACAGAGACGCAAGGTCTTTAACCAATTACATTAGCTGGTCAGGAAAGCAGCATGGCTTCCATTAGTTGCTTGTTGCTCAGACAGATAACGCATCATTAAAGTACAGATCGTCGCAGATGATAATCTCACTTAATTTATAGGACGAGGGAGGGGGGGGAGTAATGGATTCAAAAACCTCTTTAATCCCTCAGACCGTCATTGACTGAAAGGTCGATGATATCAAACAAGGCTGTAATACCAGGCTTAATAAAAAACGGCTAATTAATTATGTACGTGATCCTATCGCTGCCTTGAACATGGATTCAATTTGATTGTGATCAGCTATTACGACGAGAGGAACAGCTCATTTGTTGTATCAGGATAAAAGGGTCTTCTGATTGAAGTTTAGACCACAGCAGGTTCTGTTTGGTGCAATGTGAAGGACACTGGAAGTCAGTGGTGGCTGGTGCTCAAATTTTTTTTTGGGGGGGGAGGGGGGGCGCAAACAATCTGAAAAGAAAACCCATCAATTGCAGCCTCACTGTGCCCATCAAACGCAGCTACTGTGCCCATCAAACGCAGCTACTGTGCCCATCAATTGCAGCCACTGTGCCCATAAATTGTCGCCACCGTGCCCATCAAATGCAGCCACTGTGCCCATCAATTGCTGCCACTGTGCCCATTAAATTCAGCCACTGTGCCCATCAATTGCCGCCACTGTGCCCTTAAAATGCAGCCACTGAGTCCATCAAACGCAGCCACTGTGCTCATCAATTGCCGCCACTGTGACATCAAATGCAGCTACTGTGCCGATCAATTGCCGCCAGTTTGCCCCATTAAATACTGACAGTTTGCCCCATAAAACGCTGCCAGTTTGTCCGATCAAATGCCGCCAGTTTGCCCCATCAAATGTTGCCAGTTTGCCCCATTAAACATTACCAGTTTGCCCCATCAAATGTTACCAGTTTGCCCCATCAAACACTGCCAGTTTGCCCCATCAAATGCCGTCAGATTGCCCCATCAAATGCTGTCAGTTTGCCCCAGCAAATCCTGCAAGTTTGCCCCATCAAATGTTGCCAGTTTGCCCCATTAAACATTGCCAGTTTGCCCCATCAAATGTTACCAGTTTGCCCCATCAAATGCCGTCAGTTTGCCCCATCAAATGCTGTCAGTTTGCCCCAACAAATCCTGCAAGTTTGCCCCATCAAATGTCGCCAGTTTTTCCCATCAAACGCCACCAGTTTTCCCCATCAAACGCCACCAGTTTGCCCCATCAAATGCCGTCAGTTTGCCCCATCAAATGCTGTCAGTTTGCTCCAGCAAATCCTGCAAATTTGCCCTATCAAATGCCGTCAGTTTGCCCCATCAAATGCTGTCAGTTTGCCCCAACAAATCCTGCAAGTTTTCCCTATCAAATGCCGCCAGTTTTCCCCATCAAACGCCACCAGTTTTCCCCATCAAACGCCACCAGTTTTCCCCATCAAACGCCACCAGTTTGCCCCATCAAATGCCGTCAGTTTGCCCCATCAAATGCTGTCAGTTTGCTCCAGCAAATCCTGCAAATTTGCCCTATCAAATGCCGTCAGTTTGCCCCATCAAATGCTGTCAGTTTGCCCCAACAAATCCTGCAAGTTTTCCCTATCAAATGCCGCCAGTTTTCCCCATCAAACGCCACCAGTTTTCCCCATCAAACGCCACCAGTTTTCCCCATCAAACGCCACCAGTTTTCCCCATCAAACGCCACCAGTTTTCCCCATCAAACGCCACCAGTTTTCCCCATCAAACGCCACCAGTTTTCCCCATCAAACGCCACCAGTTTTTCCCATCAAACGCCACCAGTTTGCCCCATCAAATGCCGCCAGTTTGCCCCATCAAATGCCGTCAGTTTGCCCCATCAAATGCCGTCAGTTTGCCCCATCAAATGCCGCCAGTTTGCCCCATCAAAATCAGCCACTTTGACCCATCAAATGGCACTAATTTGCCCCATCAAATGCGGCCAGTTTGCCCCATCAAATGCTGCCAGTTTGCCCCACCCGACACTTATCTTTCTCGGGTCAGTGCCGTTCTCCGCGCTCCCTCTGAGTCCTCGATGTCTTCTCCTGTCTTCTTTATGTTATCTCTGCTATGATTGGACGCCTGATAGGCATCCAATCACAGCGCCTGTCGCTTCAGACAATCAGGTGACCGGTAACCAGTTTTAGGGAGAGTTAGTGTTAGGGTAACACAGAATGTTAAATTTACAAGAGGGTTAGTGTTAGGGTTATAGGGACGTTAATGCCGGGGGTTACAGGAAGAGTTAGTGGTAAAGTTACAGGAAGGGCATATTTTAGGGTTACAAGGAGTGTTTTTAATAGGGTTACACAAAGTGTTGGTATTACATTTACAGGAGGTGGATTTTTTAGGGTTATATGCAATTTTAGTGATAGGGTTACAAAAAGGCTATATTTTTGAGTTACACAAAGTGTTAATGTTAGGGTTACACAGAGTGTTAGTGTTACAGAGAAGGTTAGTGTTAGGGTTACAGGGTGAGTTAAGGTTAGGGTTACACAGAGTATTAGTGTTAAGGTTACAGGGAGGGTTAGTGTTAGGGTTACAGGGAGGGTTAGGGTTACAGGGAGGGTTAGTGTTAGGGTTGAAGGGAGGGTTAGTGTTAGAGTTACAGGAAGGGCAAGGGTTACACAGAGTGTTAGGATTACAGGGTAGGTTAGTGTTACACATAGTGTTATGCCGCGTACACACGGTCATTTTTTGCGATGAAAAAAAACGTCGTTTTTTAAAACGTCATTTAAATTGATCGTGTGTGGGCAAAACGTCGTTTTTTGTCTTAAAAAAAACGACCCAAAAAAATTTCCAACATGCTTGAATTTTTTTTGGGTCGTTTTTCAAAACGTCGTTTTTTGTTTCACAAAAAGTCACCGTTTGTAGCAAAAACGTTGTTTAAAACGACGTTTTCCAACCCGCGCATGCCCAGAAGCTAGTTATGAAGCGATCTTCAATGGAAAAGAGTGGTGAACGTAACCTCGCTTTTTGTGAAAAAAACGATGGTGTGTATGCAACATCGTCTTTGAAAAGTGACGTTTCAAAAACGTCGTTTTTTACTTCACAGAAAACTTCGTTTTTTTTCATCACAAAAAATGATCGTGTGTACGCGGCATTAGTGTTACAAGGAGGGTTAGTATTAGGGTTACAGGAAGGGTTAGTATTAGGGTTACAGGGAGGGTCAGTGTTAGGGGTTACACAGAGTGTTGGTTTTCGATTTATATGAAGGGTACATTTTGGGGCTACGGAGAGTGTTAATGTTAGAATTACACACAGTGTTAGTGTTAGGGTTACAGGAAAGGCTAGTACTATAGTTATACAGAATGTTAGTGATAGGGTTACACAAAGTGTTAGTATTACAGGGAGGGTCAGTGTTAGGGTTACAGGGAGGATTTGTTTTAGGGTTACAGGGTGGGTTAGGGTTACACAGAGTGTTAGTGTTACAGGGAGGAGTAGTGTTAGTGTTACAGGGAGAGTTAGGGTTACACAGAGTGTTAGTGTTACAAGGAGGGTTAGTGTTCAGGTTACAGGAAAGGCTAAGACTAGAGTAACACAGAGTGTTAGTGTTACAGAGAGGGTTAGTGTTAGGATTACAGGAAGGATTAGTGTTAGGGTTACATGATGGGTTAAAGTTACACAGAGTGTTGGTGTTACAGGGAGGGTTAGTGTTTGGGTAACAGGAAAGGCTAGTACTAAGTCTATACAGAGTGTTAGTGATAGGGTTACATGGAATATTAGTGTTATGGAGAGGGTAAGTTTTAGAGTTAAGTGGTAGATGAGAGTTAGGGCTTCACAGAGTTTTAGAGGGACAGGAAGGGTTAGTGTTAGGGTTATATGGAGGGTTAGTGTCAGGGTTATAGGAAAAGTTAGTGTTAGGGTTACAAGAAGGCTATATTTTTGAGTTACACAAAGTGTTAATGTTAGGGTTACACAGAGTGTTAGTGTTACAGAGAGGGTTAGTGTTAGGGTTACAGGGTGAGTTAAGGTTAGGGTTACACAGAGTATCAGTGTTAAGGTTACAGGGAGGATTAGTGTTAGGGTTACAGGGAGGGTTAGGGTTACACAGAGTGTTGGTGTTACAGGGAGGGTTAGTGTTAGGGTTACAGGAAGGATTTGTGTTAGGATTACAGGGTGGGTTAGGGTTACACAGAGTTTTAGTGTTACAGGGAGGGTTAGTGTTAGGGTTACAGGGAGGGTTAGGTTTACACAGAGTGTTAGTGTTACAGAGAGGGTTAGTGTTAGGATGACAGGAAGGATTAGTGTTAGGGTTACAGGAAGGATTAGTGTTGGGGTTACATGATGGGTTAAAGTTACACAGAGTGTTGGTGTTACAGGGAGGGTTAGTGTTTGGGTAACAGGAAAGGCTAGTACTAAGGCTATACAGAGTGTTAGTGATAGGGTTACATGGAATATTAGTGTTATGGAGAGGGTAAGTTTTAGAGTTAAGTGGTAGATGAGAGTTAGGGCTTCACAGAGTTTTAGAGGGACAGGAAGGGTTAGTGTTAGGGTTACATGGAGGGTTAGTGTTAGGCTCCATTCACACCTAGGCAATTCAGATCGCGGGCATAATCACTGTAATTCTGCCGACAATTCTATAAACATAGAAAAACAATGCCGTTATTTTTTAATGGCACCCCAAACGCGGAGGCGACTTTGCCACAATTGTCAAGCGACAAATTGTGCTCCGGTCGTGGCAAATCGCTCCTGGCTCTGTGCCAAGATTTGGTACATGAGCATCTCTTGGATCGTTTTAAGACCATTTTAAATGAATGATGCCATTCCAAAAAACGAGCGGCTGCAGATCGCTCAGGTGTGGATGGAGCCTTAGGGTTACAGGAAAGTCTAGTACTAGTGTTATAGAGAGTAGCTAAAAAAGATCCCCCAGCGGCCATCATTAATACATGTACTGTATAGCTTAGACCTAAAAGAGGGAATAAAAAGTGGCCAAAAGTTCGGCCAACCGTTAAGCTGTAGACAAGTCGACATTGACTAAAATATTATTTCCTTTCTATTTCACTTCCAGTTTCCTGATATTTCCATTAACTCCTAATCAGTATTGCTCTGGAGGACATTAAAGACCATACGTCACACAACGATGATTTATACGTTGCATTGTAGAAAAAATCCGGACGCTTACTCATACAGGACGGCCTATCTCTCCTGGAGCATAGACGCCTTGATAGAGAGTTATGTGCGGTGAGCCGTGTCCATATATAATGTATTTATTCTGTAATAAAATCTTACATGACTACGGCCCTCTGGGTATTGGGCCCGGGGCAGGGGGGATTATGGGTAGTATGAAAATCTGGAGCGTCTCGAGTTACGGCGTACCCTGGGAATGTCAGGACGCTAATCCCACCTAGAGCCGGGAGATGTGATCAGACGCACACAACATGTGTTGGACAAGGTATACGGCGGAATATTCTATTTACACTTGGAAGCTGGGAAAACGCTGAGTAGAATCGACCAAGCAGCAGCCAAGTTTAATCACGGCTCCTAATCGAATCCCGGCACCATTAGAGGCTATTAGGGATAATCTACTTTGCGCTAAAAGGCTTTTGTCACAGGAAGGGGCCTGTAACGCAGCACCAGTACCCCTTGTGGAACGGGTTTTATTGTTATTGAATAGTTTGCTGTTTATTTATTTTATTACAAGTACATGCCAAGCTCGCGTTTTTTTTTTTTTTTTTTACGGGTTGCCAAATTTCTGGAATCGCAGGTTAGGACAGAGTGGGCGCTAATTTTGTGGGGGTGCCTCTTCTAAACAGGTGCACCTGATCCAACAATTGTTTTCTATGTGCTCGTATGATACGGGGCAAAAAAAGAAACGCAACCGTGCTGCATTTTACCGCAGCTCCCTGGGCTTGTAGGTAGGTGAAGGTATTTTTCCTGCCTGTAGATGGCACTGTGCCGATTCTACAGGAAAAAAGGTGTCTGATAAAGCAATTGTCCCCTTGTGGACTCCATTAGGAAGGCAGATCTCTCATTGGATATCAAATTCCCATGAGAGTTTGGGTGGCCATGTTAACAGGAGTAAATAGGGCATGCAATATAATTCGGCATGCTTTCGAGCAAGTGGCAAGAACTTTCTGGTTAGGGAAAGGTTCCTGGGACACAGTAGAACCCCCTGAAGAATGTTCTGAATGTCTGAACCTTCCGAGGACCTCAAAAAGTGGGCTAAAAGAATCACTGCACACAGTTCAGTAAGATAAATAATTGTAGGGCCATTATTGAACTCTAAATTGATGGGCTGTAGATATTTTAAAGCTTTATCTATAGAAAATTTTGGTAAAATTTGGGTGAAATTTGTCGTCGGTAGAAAATTCCACCAGGCTACTTAGTATCATCCAATAAAATGCAAATCTTTTCATGGCAAAACACAAATGTGACAGGCTAACACATTTTGGCTTTGGCAGCCTTAACACAGGAACTAGGAAGGCTGCAGCAGCCGAAATACGTTACGTACATACGTACATAGTAGGTGAGGTTGAAAAAAGACACAAGACCATCAAGTCCAACCTAATCTTCTATAAAATATCTTCTATAAAATTTGGCAAATTTCTGGAGTCGGAGGTTAGGACAGATTTGGTGCTAATTTTGGCAGGGTGCCTCTTCAAACAGGTGACCCTGATCAACGACAAAAAACAATTATTGTGCCCTGGTTGTACCATAATGCTGGTGTGATACCCTCCGAAAAAAATGCAAACGTGTTGCATTTTACCGCAGCTCACTGCGCTGCAGAGCAATGTGCTTATGGGCAAGGTACAGGTATTCTTTCTGCCTGCAGATGGCACTGTGCCAATGTGGTTATGACTAAGGCCTTATTGGCTGAAACACGTCAACTGTCTTCATCTGTGTTTGTGCCACTGTGGCTTTTCAATAAAATGAAGACATTTTAAAGGGGTAGTTCCCCCAAAAACCTTTTTTTTAACATTGATTGAGGCTCGTTATGTCAAGGGGAATCGGGTTGTTTTTTTTTAGAAATTAAGCAGTACTTACCGTTTTAGAGATGCATCGTCTCCGACGCTTCCGGGTATGGTCTCCGACTATAGGCGTTCCTATTTGATTGACAGGCTTCCGAGGTCGCATACATCGCGTCACGATTTTCCGAAAGTAGCCGAACGACGGTGCGCAGGCGCAGTATAGAGCCGCACCGTCGCTCGGCTTCTTTCGGCTACTCGTGACGCGATGTATGCGACCGTCGGAAGCCTGTCAATCAAATAGGCACGCCCAGACCAGACGATCATACCCGGAAGCGACGGAGACGATGCATCTGTAAAACGGTAAGTACTGCTTAGTTTCTAATAAAAAACCACCCGATTCCCCTTGACATAACGAGCCTCAATCAATGTTAAAAAAAGGTTTTTGGGGGAATTACCCCTTTAAGAACAAAAACCAGAGTGTGGATAATTTTTCCCACGGAAAAAGGAATCTAATAAGGGAATTGTCTCTTTGTGGACTCCATTAGTTCTTCCTGGGAAGGCAGTTCTCTGATTGGATATCTAATTCCCATGGGAGTTTGGGAGCGGCCATGTTAACAGGAGAGCCTTTAAACAGGTCATTCAGGTGTTCTTTTGGAGCAAGTGGCATGTTAGGCAAAGGAACTTGCTGGTTAGGTAAAGGTTCCTGGACAGTAGGGGCAACGTAGGTGACATAGTAGAACATTCCGAGGACCCCAATCAGTGGGCTAAAAGTCCTGCAGCTTAATCATGGGGGAAATCCCCATGATTAAGCTCTGGGGGGGGTGGAAAGAAATGCATTGGGAGTGTAGCCTGGTTGGAGTCCAAGCTGAGGGTGCCATTCTATCCATCACTCCAGAACACTTAGATGTGCAACTTTTAGGAACTACCCCATTGTCCGGAAGCTTCACAGAAACCAGGACCGGTTCCATCCCCTGGCAGCAATCTAGCAGCAGCTGTATTGAATACATAGCCCCCTCACCACCGAGCCTGAGCAGTACACACATTTCCTAGGTCACAGTGGGCTAGTGGAGCCAAGTTGACCTACGTATGGCCACCCCAACAGCAGAAGCAGACCACAGTGTAATAGAGTGCCAAGAGCTGACATGAAAAGTCATGTTCTGCACTGTGCCAATTGTTTATTCATTTTGACTGTTTCAGCTTCAACCAATTTACTAAAAGTTACTTTGAGAAAACAAAAAAGTGTGTGCATAGTTCCTTATGGGTGGGTACTTGGTATAGGCCCCTCCTACACACTGCAGCATGGGGATTTGAATGCAGTGCAACTCCTGGCTCACAGTCTCTGCTCTAGTTCATTCCAAAGGTGTTCTATCGAGTTGAGGTCAGGACTCTGTGTAGGCCAGTCAAGTTCCTCCACCCCAAACTCGCTCATCCATGTCTTTATGGACCTTGCTTTGTGCACTGGTCCAATCATTTGGTGGAGGGGGATTGTGGTGTGGGGTTGTTTTTCAGGGGTTGGGCTTTACCCCTTAGTTCCAGAGAAGGGAACTCTTAAAGCGTCAGCATACCAAGACATTTTGGATGATTTCATGCTCCCAACTTTGTGGAAAAAGTTTGGGACGGCCCCTTCCTGTTCCAACATGACTGCACACCAGTTGACATATTTAGTATCTCTTTACTCCACTAAGCCTCCTCTTTTAGAATTTACTGAAAAAATGAAAAAATGTATTATGTTTATATGGACTAAAATACATTTTTACGTATTTTTGTTTTACTAAAATTATAAATGTGATAAACAGTTGCATATATAAATATAAAAATATTCTTTGGAATCTTTTGTGAAATATACTGTATATTTTTATGGTGTTTTAAGTGCATTTTAGGTTTAAAAGAAGAAGCCTATTTTAGCATGTGTGTGGAAAATCACCACGGCGTCCCATCATAGACATGGCTCTGGGATTTATAAATTCTCTAAGGCTTTACTGAAGCCATCTCTACATTATAGAGCAGAACGGCACATAATGGCGCTCTAAGCTATGGATGATGCCACAACGTAACCTCATAATACATTTGATGGATTTATGACAGTTTAAGTTGTTTTTAAAATGTAATTTGGTGGGTGACAGCATTTCACCAAATGGGCAGACCTTCTCCATGGCCTGGGTCATGTTTTCTGGCCTAATGGACAGGCGGGGTGCTGTAAATCAGTAGAAAGGCAGATTTCTTTGTAATGAGATCATAGATAGGAGACCCTTGTAATTGATGAATAAAACTAGTTATGTAAGTACATTGAGGGGGACATTTTACAATATGTTTTCAGGCAGTGGCCGCTTGTGCTTAAATTTTTTGGGAGGGCGGGTGCAAAAACAAACTGAAGAATTAAGAAAAAAAACGCCATCAATTGCAGCCTCGCTGTGCCCATCAAACGAAGCCACCATGCCCATCAAACGCAACCACTGTGCCCATCAAACACAGCCACTGTGCCATAAAATGCAGCCACTTTGCCCATCAAACGCAGCCACTGTGTCCATCAAACGCAGCCATTGTGCCCATCAAACACAGCCACTGTGCCCAACAAACGCAGCCACTGTGCCGTAAAATGCAGCCACTTTTCCCATCAAACGCAACCACTGTGCCATCAAACACAGCCACTGTGCCCATCAAATGCAACCACTTTGCCCATCAAACACAGCCACTGTGCCCATCAAACGCAGCCACTGTGCCCATCAAATGCAGTCACTTTGCCCATCAAACGCAGCCACTGTGCCATCAAACACAGCCACTATGCCCATCAAAAGCAGCCACTTTGCCCATCAAACACAGCCACTGTGCCCATTAAACCCAGCTACTTTTCCCATCAAACGCAGCCACTTTGCCCACCAAACACAGCCTCTGTGCCCATCAAACGCAGCCACTGTGCCCATCAAACGCAGCCACTTTGCCCATCAAACGCAGCCACTGTGCACATCAAACACAGCCACTTTGCCCATCAAACGCTGCCACTGTGCCGATCAAACGCTGTCTCTGTGCCCCAAATGTTGCCACTGTGCCCCAAGTGCTGCCACTGTGCCCCTCACCCGCCTGCCATCTGCCTGACACTTACCTTGTCTTGGGGGGGCAGCAGGTGACGGCGGCAGGCGGCGATCGGTGTCAAGTGTCCTCCATTTCTTCTCCAAACCCCCGGTGTCTTCTCCCGCCTGCTCCTCCTCTCGTCCTCTGCTATGATTGGATGTCTGATAGGCGTCCAATCATAGCAGCTGTTGTTTCAGCCAATCAGGTGACCGGTAACACAGACCCGGTGCACCTGATTGGCTGAGAGGCGGTTCAATGTTAGGGAAGCGAATTCCTTCGCTTTCCTAACATACAGCTGTGTGAGAAGCGAACTCTTCTCACATTTTTGGGCGCCTATTAGAGCCAATGGCTCTGATCAGGTGCTTCCAAAAAACACCCCCACTGCTGTAATCAAGGGCTGTAAATCAAGGTGCCCGAAAAAGGACCGGACACCTGAATAGGGAGTATCAGCAGGGACCATAGATTCATGCAATGCATGAATCTATCTATGGTAATTAGAGCGGTGACAGGAGAGGGGGTTGACGCTCCTGCCCCCTTTATGGACGCACCGCAGCTGCTTCCAGGGGAACTTCTCAGCCAAGATTTCCTTGCATATGCTACATCAAATAAATACTTGTAGCCACATCATTGGCAAATTTTTAGCATTAGCAACCAGTTTCGGATTACGTTTGACTAAATAAACAGTCAAAAGGACCAACATAACCTAATGCCATCTTTGACCTCCAGCCTTGCCTTCAATCTTGCACAGTTGTAATGACTCCTCTCCTGGATATATATTCCTCATATATATTCCTGGAACTTTATCAAATTAAAGGTCAATTATCCACAGCTCAACCCCCAACAAACCCTGGAGGAACCCTACAACCCTAAAACTAATTCACTGGGGGTCAGTCAGTAGAAGGCCTTCTTACAGTAGTGGTCAGAAGGCTACCCTTAAGCCCCATACACACTATCAGTTTTCCTGACGGTTTTCTCTTTAGGTTTACCAAAACCATCTAATATGAGGTCAAACCTCAAGAGTTTCAATTTGTATGCAATCAGGCAGGCCCTTGTACTACATGGTTTTGGTAAACATGAGGAGAAAACCGTCAGGAAAACTGATAGTGTGTATGGGGCTTTAGAGAGAGTTAAAAAGATCATTGGTGCCATTCCAATGACTCTACCAAGTGGCAATGGCTCTGGAACTTTACAATCTCTAGTAAAGAGGCATTCTTCCCACTGACCGCCAATTATTGGTTTTGGGGTTTTAGGGTTCCTCCAGAGGTTTCCCGTCGGAAAAACTACCATGACAACTGGAAAACTGGCCATGTGTATGCTTTTTCTGTCAGTTTTCCTATTGGAAACACTGCGGTGGAGCATACACACGGCTGGGATTCCCGGCCAAAGCTCTCATGGCAGTTTTCCTGCCAAGAAAACCGTCCATGTATAGGGGAAAAAGCTGCCGAGCAGGTTCTCGGCTTTCCCCCTCGGTTTTCCCGGCGGTAAAAAGTCTGCTGGGAAACCTGTACGTGTGTATGAGGCATAAGGGTGGCATCCTGACCACCACTGTAAGGAGGCCTTTTACTGTCTGACCCCCTGTGAATTGGTTTTGGGGTTGAAAGTTTCCTCCAGGGTTGTTTTTTGAGCTGTGGATAATTGACCTTTAATTTGATGGTTTCTGTAAAGTTCCAGAGCCAACGCCACTTAATTGGTGCCATTCCATTGACTTTACCAAGTGGCGTTGGCACTTGAACTTTGCAGACACAATCAAATTAAAGGTCAATTATCCACAGCTCAAAGAATGCCCAACAACCCATGGAGGAACCCTACAACCCTAAAACGAATTCACTGGGGGTCGGTCAGTAGAAGGCCTTTTTACAGTAGTGGTCAGAAGGCCAACCTTAGAGAGAGTTAAAAAGATAATTGGTCTCATTCAATTGACTCTACCAACTTTTTAACTCTCTCTAAGGGTGGCCTTCTGACCACTACTGCAAGGAGGCCTTCTACTGTCTGACCTCCAATAAATTGGTTGTGGTGTTGTAGGGTTTCTCCAGAGTTTGTTGGGGGTTAATTGACCTTTATTTTGATGGTGTCTGTAAAGCTCCAGAGCCAATGCCACTTGGTAGAGTCAATGGCATGGCACCAATTATCTTTTTAACTCTCTCTAAGGGTAGCCTTCTGACCACTACTGTAGGGAGGCCTTCTACTGACCGACCTCAATTAATTGGTTTGAGGGTTGTAGGGCTTCTTTAGAGTTTGTTGGGGGTTCTTTGAGCTGTGGCTAGTTGACCTCTCATTAGACCAATGTAACTATGCATATTTCATACCAGTCATTCCCAACCAGGGTGATGTGGAACTCTAGGGTTCCTCCAGAGGTTTCTGGGGTTTCTTTGAACTGTGGCTCATTGACCTCTCATTTGACGGTGTCAGCAAAGTTCCAGAGACATTGCCACTTGGTAGAGTCAATGAGTCAATGGTCAAGGGTGGCCTTCTGACCACCATTGTAAGGAGGCATTCTACCCACGACCCCCCAAGAACTGATTTTAACAGGGGTGTAACAAAACATCTAAAGTAAAAAGTTTGAGAAAAGATGCTCTTAAACTCACTGTAGTAGACACAAATAATCCAGAGATCTCCACTAGCTTCACAGTCCCGTGCCCATGCCACAATAACCTTCTGAACATGAGGTCCACAGCTGGGACAAATGCCCAGCTACCAATCTCCAAGCTGAACCACTGTAACTGTGCAAAAATATCCATACCTGGAATTCTTTAAGAGTAGGATTTAGATGGTATGGGACTTACTCTACAACTCTGGTGTTCCCACCTTCTCCTTAACGACTCCAGATACCCCCACAGATACCCCAGATGACTAAGAGCTGCCTCAAAAAATTGAATTCCAAGTCGTATCCATCTTGTTTTGGGTTCGGTGCTCTGCCAACTCACCTATTGCCACACAGATTGGGAAGATGGTGATTAGCACACCCAGGACCGGGACAAGGGGTGGGCAGGAAGGACGGCTGCCCTGGGCACTGCGGTATCATGTGAGGTGGGCGGCACCAAGAGGGGATTGATAGGAGGAAATTTGTGTTGGGAGGATGAACTGGGGGGGGGGGGTGTAAGAATTGTTCTAGGAGGGGACATTTGGAGAGGTGTGCTAGAAGTAAAGTAGTGATTTGGGAAATTTGTGTTGAGAGGGGGGATTTGGGGGGTTGTGTGGTAACATGGGGGGGGGGGAATTTGTGCCAAGATCAAACATTTATTGGGGGGGGGGGTGCTAGTAGGGAAGATTGAGGGGTATTTGTGCTAGGAGGGAGATTTGGGGGGGGTTTTTGTTTAGAGGGGAAATTTGAGGGGTAGAAGATATGTGCTAAATGGGGAAGTTTTTTTTTAAAAAAATTTGGGGGGGGGGGGTGGATTTGTGCTAGGGGCAAATGGGGAGAGAGGGGATTTGAGCTGGGAACAAGGGGGGCAAATATTTGTGCTAGGAGGGGGGATTTCAGCAGGGAGATTGATTTGCACTGGGAGGAAGGGGGAATATATTCTTAGGGGGGGGTCAATAGGTGAATTGTTGTGGGTGGATTTGTGCTAGGGGCAAATGGGGAGAGAGGGGATTTGAGCTGGGAATAAGGGGGGCAAATATTTGTGCTAGGAGGGGGGATTTCAACAGGGAGATTGATTTGCACTGGGGGAATATATTCTTAGGGGAGGGTCAATAGGTGAATTGTTGCACTTTTAATGGTACAGGGCCCGTTTTTTCACCTGCCCATACAGTCTCTTAGTTACCTGAGATCATGTAAAAGCCTCTGTAGATAAGGAGAGCATATGAGGTTAGCCGCCATGCATTTTCTATACCAGACACACCGCTCTGTGCTCAGCAATCAGTCTGCAAATTAAACTGAAGAACCAACCCCCCAGAGGCGGGCCGCCTCCCGCTGGACACAAATGCATCACTTCCCCGGGTTGTGCTTACTAAACTCCTCCGGGGCCCTCAATACACTTCAACAACAACTACTACTATAGACCATGCCAAGGACGTTGTAAGTATCTAGGGCGAGTTTAATGTATTAATATTTAATAGCCCCGTGTTATAATAACATGATGTCTTTCACAGGAGACATTGGATTGGCTTAAAGGAGAACTGCAGGCTGGTATAGTAACATTCAAAGTCCTATCAGCTTCACAAAAAACAGACCTGGAAATATTTTAAGGACAGACTAAAAAAAAAATACCATACAATTGGAAAGCCTATTCCATTTTAAAATAACAAAAGCAGCTTGTGCTGTAATATTCGTCTTTAACCACTTAAAGACCCCTTCACGCCCATATACGTCGGCAGAACTGCACGGCTGGTCACAATCACGTACCTGTATGTGTCTCTTTAAGGCCCAGCCGTGGGGTCGCGAACGCGCCACCGGTGGCGCGCTCGCGACCCAGCCCGAAGCTATGTGACTGCGCCCGCGGGACCCGCGGACCCGATCGCCGCGGGTGTCCCGCGATCGGTCACCGGGGCTGAAGAACGGGGAGAGGTGAGTGTAAACACACCTTCCCCGTTCTTCATTGTGGCAATGTCACTGATCGTCTGTTCCCTGACATAGGGAAAGGCGATCAGTGACGTCACACGTCCAGCCCCAGTTAAAAACACATATGAGGTCACACGTTACCCCTACAGTGCCCCCTAGTGGTTAACTCCCAAACTGCAATTGTAATTTTCACAGTAAACAGTGCATTTGTATAGCACTTTTCGCTGTGAAAATGACAATGGTCCCAAAAATGTGTCAAAATTGGCCGATGTGTCCGCCATAATGTCGCAGTCACCAAATACAAAATGCTGATCACCGCCATTAGTAGTAAAAAAAACAAAAAAAAAACATTTTTATTAATAAAAATGCAATAAAACTATCCCCTATTGTGTAAACGCTATAAACCAATCGATAAACACTTATTGCGATATTTTTTACCAAAAATATATAGAAGAATACGTATCGGCCTAAACTGAGGAAAAAAAAAAAGTTGTTTTATATATTTTTGAGGATAATTATTATAGCAAAAATTAAAAAATATTGAATTTTTTTCAAAAATGTCGCTCTATTTTTGTTTACAGCGCAAAAAATAAAAACCGCAGAGGTGATCAAATACCACCAAAAGAAAGCTCTATTTGTGGGAAAAAAAGGACGCCAATTTTGTTTGGGAGCCACGTCGCAAGACCGCGCAATTGTCAGTTAAGGCAAAGCAGTGCTGAATCGCAAAAAGGGGCAAGGTCCTTTACCTGCATAATATGAACACACCCAGGAACACACTTAACCCCTTCCCTGCCCCCTAGTGTTAACCCCTTCACTGCCAATGACATTTTTATAGTAATACAATGCATTTTTATAGCATTGATCGCTAAAAAAATGCCAATGGTCCCAAAAATGTGTCAAAAGTGTCCGAAGTCCGCCATAAGGTCGCAGTACTAAAAAAAAAAAAAAGCTGATCGCCGCCATTACTAGTAAACAAAAAATAATAATAAAAATGCCATAAAACTGTCCCCTATTTTGTAAACGCTATAACTTTTGCGCAAACCAATCAATAAATGCTAATTGCGATTTTTTTTTACGAAAAATATGTAGAAGAATACGTATCGGCCTAAACTGAGGAAAAATACTTTTTTTTATATATTTTTGGGGGATATTTATTACAGAAAAAAGTAAAAAATATTTAATTTTTTTAAAATAGTCGGTATATTTTTGTTTATAGCGCAAAAAATAAAAACCGCAGAGATGATCAAATACCACCAAAAGAAAGCTCTATTTGTGGGAAAAAAAGGACGCCAATTTTGTTTGGGAGCCACGTCGCACGAGTTAAAGCGACGCAGTGCCGAATCACAAAAAGTGCTCTGGTCTTTGGACAGCAATATGGTCCGGGGCTAAAGTGGTTAAATATACAAAAAAAAAATACAGTTTTTATGGAAATATTCGCCTTTAATTCAGAGAATTCCTCTGCAGTACTTTATTCTGCCACTAGATGTTCTCAGTCTGATAGCCAGCATCGTTCAACCCACTTCCTCTGAACCCATGTCATCCCAGCTTGTGAGCGGACAGTGAAAGGAGAAGTGGCACAGTAATGAGCTCATCTCTCTGTCACTCTGTTCTCTCCTCTTATCAGCAGCACATCAACTGATTGGCTTCTTTTGTTGATTCTTTTGGAAAACTCCAGCCAAAAAAAGTAACAAGATAAAAATAAATAGCCCATTCAATGTTAAAAAAATAGGTAAAAGGTTCAAAGGTAAAAAAATAAACAAAAGCAGCTTTTGTGGAAATATTCTCCTTTAATTCAGAGAATTCCTCTGCAGTACTTTATTCTGCCACTAGATGTCCTCAGTCTGATGGCTAGTATTGTCTATCCCAGCTTGTGACTGGACAGTGAAGAGGGAAGCAGCACAGTGATGATCTCATCTCTCTGTCACTCTGCTCTCTCCTCCTATAAGCATGTGTCTTGTCAGCACACAAACTGATTGGCTCCTTGTGCGGCTTCTTACTCTCACACTCCAGCCCTACTGTGTCCCCATTGAAAGATATCTAAAACTATTACATTTTTGGCTTGAGATACATACTGTATTAATCTTGTCTACAGTGATCTTACTTAATTAATTCCCCCATAACATTAATGTGGATTAACAGTCAGCTACGGACGCATGTTTAGCTCTTCTTTCCCAATGACTTGTCTCATATGTACAAAAGACCCCCATGGCTATAAATTCAGCGCCCCCCCGCCCCCTGTCTGCCTGCGCCGATTGTTTTGACGGAGAGGGTCGTTGTAGCGATGTGAGTGCGTGTAACATGGAGGACGCATTCATCTGGGGCGATGTTTTCATTAGCGGTATCATGCAATAGATGCAATCTCTGGAAGGTGGTAATAAGGGTGACCCCCCCCCCCCCTCTGCCGATGACCTCATGGTGAAAGAGGACACCCACTTCATTAACAACCCGCACTTTAAGAGTGGGTGTTACACATGGTGGAGTGTGGGGAGGGGGCAGAGGGACCGAGAAATATAAAACCCGCCTAGAGAGATGTCATCTGTCTGCTCACCCTGTGTATACAAACTACGGGGAGAGAGAGCCGGGGATGCTGGGAATTCTATCACGTAGAGCGCTCATAGCAGATCGATAGATGACACAGAGTGTACAATTCAGCATTTGTTATACATATAGAGTATTAGATTTATAGAGATAGTGCAAAGATGTCTATAAGGTAAATGAGCAAAAAAGTATAAAAAAGAAAATAAAAACATAAAAGAAAGGCACTGCATGGGCGGTAAGAGATTTGAATGTGAGTGCTAAAAGACGTGAAGGTATCTGATATAAGTCCACAGTGTCTAAAAGAAGTGTTTATTTAAATGAGAGAGTGCTAAGTAGCATCAAGAGGTCTGTACCCTCTAGGTAGCCTTGTGACAGCCGTGTTACTAAGAATGCAAAGAAAGCTGGGTATTACCGGAGAGAGTGCCATGAGAGCTGGACATTACCAGAGAGAGTGCCATGGGAGCTAGGCATTACCAGAGAAAGTGCCATGAGAGCTGGACATCACCAGAGAGAGTGCTATGAGATCTAGACATTACCAGAGAGAGTGCTATGAGATCTAGACATTACCAGAGAGAGTGCCATGGGAGCTGGACATCATCAGAGAGAGTGCAATAGACATGTGCAGACTGGAATATTTTGTTTCGTTTTTTCGTTTTCGTTTGGAAAATAAATTTATTCAGTTACTCCCGAAAATCGTTTTGATTTATTTAGTTTTTCGTTGGGGAATAGCTTTCGTCCGAAAATCCAATAATACTTGGTTTCTGTCGAATGGGCAAAAAAAAAAAAAAAAAAAAGGATTCGACGGAACGCCGAATCTTTTTGGTTGATGGTGGATACCAAAGAATATTCGACGGAGCGTCGAATCTTTACGTCTCATAAATCGAAATCTATTCTCTGAAATGTCGAATCTATTATTTCTATAGTGTCGAATCTTTTTTCTATGATGTCAAATCTTTTCCCTATAATGTCGAATCTCTCTATATCGAATTTTTACCGCAACGAAAACGAAAATAAAGCATTTTTTATGTCGGATCTTTCGGTTTTCGTTTCTTGCACTTTCGTTATCGTTTGTTAATACGATAACGAAAAAAACAGATTTTCGGACGAAAATGCATTCTAATGAAAACGAATGCACATGTCTAGAGCGCAATGCAAGCTGGACATTACCAGAGAGAGTGCTATGAGATCTAGACATTACCAGAGAGAGTGCCATGAGAACTGGACATTACCAGAGAGAGTGACATGAGAACTGGAAATTACCAGAGAGAGTGCCATGAGAACTCAACATTACCAGAGAGAGTGCTATGAGAGCTGAACATTACCAGAGAGAGTGCTATGAGTGCTGGACATAACCAGAGAGAGTGCTATGAGTGCTGAACATAACCAGAGAGAGTGCCATGAGCACTGGACATTACCAGAGAGAGTGCTATGAGCATTGGACATTACCACAGAGAGTGCTATGAGATCTGGACATTACCAGAAGGAGGGCAATATGAGATCTGGACAACACCAGAGAGAGTGCCATGAGCACTGGGCATTACCAGAAAGAGTGCCATGAGCACTGGAAATGACCGGAGAGAATGCTATGACCACAGGACATTACCATAGAAAGTGCCATGAGAGCTAGACATTACCGGAGAGAATGCTATGACCACAAGACATTACCATAGAGAGTGCTATTAGCCAGCTGGACATTGCCAGAGAGAGTGTTATGAGAGATAGGCATTGCCAGAGAGAGTGCTGTGACCACAGGACATTACCAGAGAGAGAGAGAGAGGGAGAGCCATGAGATCTGAACATTCTCAGAAAAAGTGCCATGATTGCTGGACATTACAAGAAAGAGTGTTGTGAGAGCTGGACATCACCAGAGAGAGTGCCATGAGATCTGGAAATTACAAGAGGGAGTGTCATGAGCACTCGACAACACCAGAGAAAGTGACATGAACACTGAACATTACTAGACAGAGTGCCATGAGAGGTGGCAGGGGCGTAGATAAGGGGGGGGGAGTCAGGGGTGTTCAGGGAGACCCCCCCCCCCCCTGAGCATCCTGGCAAAATGCCCAGACAGTGTCCCTACTGTTTAGCCTCATCAGCACAGTAGAAGCAATCAGAGTTTCCTTCTATTGTGTCCAATCCCCTCTCTTTAATAAGGGCCCCCCTGATAAGCATGAAATTACTGCAAGGTCTCATTGCAAAGCCTCATGGCCCCACTTTGAGTTTCAAAGACCTGAACCCCGCCCCAGGAAAAAAAAATTATCTGCGGCCCTAAGAGGTGGACATTACCAGAGAGAGTGCTATGAGAGGTGTACATTACCAGAGAGAGTGCTATGAGAGGTGGACATTACCAGAGAGAGTGCCATGAGAACTGGACATTACCAGAGAGAGTGCCATGAGAACTGGACATTACCAGAGAGAGTGCCAAGAGAACTGGACATTACCAGAGAGAGTGCCATGGGAGCTGGACATTACCAGAGAGAGTGTCATGGGAGCTGGACAACACCAGAGAGAGTGCCATGGGAGCTGGACAACACCAGAGAGAGTGCCATGAGAGCTGGACATTACCAGAGAGGGTGCCATGGGAGCTGGACATTACCAGAGAGAGTGCCATGGGAGCTGGACAACACCAGAGAGAGTGCCATGGGAGCTGGACAACACCAGAGAGAGTGCCATGAGAGCTGGACATTACCAGAGAGGGTGCCATGGGAGCTGGACATTACCAGAGACAGTGCCATGGGAGCTGGACAACACCAGAGAGTGCCATGGGAGCTGGACATTACCAGAGAGAGTGCCATGGGAGCTGGACAACACCAGAGAGTGCTTTTAAGACTGGATATTACCAGAGAAAGCGCGATTACAGCTAGAAATGACGAGAGAGAGTGCCATGAGAGGTAGCCATTAATAGGAAGAATGTCATGAGAGCTGAATGTTACCAAAGAGACTCTTATGGCCGCTATTATCTCGTACAATCCTCTTCACCTTGCACAGCTTGTCTCCTCTTCTCTGATTGGAGAGATTCAGCCACATTTCTTCTCAAGGTGATGACAACAGAGTGGATAATTGGATACCTTTAGGTAAGGATGTGGCCCCCCCAGGAGAAGAATCCTGGTTACAACTGCCACCCCTTTTCCAACATCAGAGATGTAAGTTACCAGAAAGTTGCCATCACTCATCTCTGCTCACCGGTGACCCCATTGCCTCTCAACAGACTTGTGTAATTACCGAAAAGCGGTCAGCTGACAAAAACAGCAATTTAGTGTTATAGTTCAGGATCAAGTTGAATTTTTTTTAAGTCCACATAATGTGAACTGATTTATGTTTACTGGTTACATTGACCCTGACTAGTTTTCTTTTTAATGGGATCATCGTAAAACCATCGAGCAGATAGACTTCTCCTGGATACCACCTCCTCTGGCCATAAGGTAGTTGCACGATGCATCCATCACCCAGATGTGGCAGTGTGGAGTCATTGATCTCCATAATTAGTCATTTGTAAATGTCAGTCGCCATGAAACCTCTGAGGTCCCTTCAAAGGCTTCTCAGAGCCGATGGCCGAACAACAAAGTCCATGAAAATAATTGCCCAGCTGGGAGACGTTTTCATAGTTGTTCTTCAGGCCAGGTGGTCTTCTTTGGAGCTCCGAACTAATGATTTATGTCTAGTAAGTGGGTGGCTCCTTATATACGTGATTGTGTTGCCAGTAATACATTTGCTGTTAGGAGCTAGCATTCAAAAACCTCAGTAAGGCTTAAAGGTGTCGTAATTGTGACTAGTAAGTCCAACTCTAGCCAAAGCTTTTCTTGGATATGATTGTGACACCAAGACAAGAAATGAAACACATGGGGTCACCAGTACAGGACTAGGGAACAGGTAGAGGTTCTACCACTTCTGCACTCTTCATATTGGAGTTTTATCAAGTCTACCTTACTGGGTACATACAGCAACTAAAACTACGAGAAGGTTCTAAACTCTCCTTATTATGAAGGGTTTAGACTGAAACTCCAAGTATTGAATATTAGGAATTAGTAATGGACATACAATGGGGATATACTTTAGGGTCGGAATTTGTTGGAGACTAGGGATATGCTTTATGGTTAGGGTTGTTGGAGACTGGGGATATGGTTTAGGATCAGGAATTGTTGGAGGCTGGGGATATGTAGGGATGCTTTAAATGTAGGGTTGTTGGAAAGTGGGGATATTCTTTAGGATCAGGAATTGTCAGAGACTGGGGATTTGCTTTAGATGTAGGCTTGTTGGAAACTGAGGATATTCTTTAGGATATAGGATCATGAATTGTCTGAGACTGTGGAAATGCTTTAGGTCAAACATTGTTGGGAACTGTGTATATGCTTTAGGATCAGGGATTGTTGGAGACTAGGGATATGCTTTAGGATCCCTCTGTCACTGATCCCATCCCTCTGCCACTGATCCCTCTGTCACTGATCCCATCCCTCTGCCACTGATCCCATCCCTCTATCACTGAGCCCATCCCTCTTCCACTGATCCCTCTATCACTGAGCCCATCCCTCTGCCACTGATCCCTCTGTCACTGATCCCATCCCTTTGCCACTGATCCCATCCCTCTATCACTGAGCCCATCCCTCTTCCACTGATCCCTCTATCACTGAGCCCATCCCTCTGCCACTGATCCCTCTGTCACTGATCCCATCCCTTTGCCACTGATCCCTCTGTCACTGATCCCATCCCTCGGCCAATGATCCCTCTGCCACTGATCCTATCCCTCTGTCACTGATCCCTCTGTCACTGATCCCTCTGTCACTGAGCCCATCCCTCTGCCACTGATCCCTCTGTCACTGATCCTTCTGTTGCTGATCCCATCCCTCTGCCACTGATCCCATCCCTCTGCCACTGACCCCTCTGCCACTGATCCCTCTGTCACTGAGCTCATCCCTCTGCCACTGACCCCTCCGTCACTGATTCCCATCCCTTCTGCCACTGACCCCTCTGTCACTGATCCCTCTGTCACTCATCCCATCCCTCTGCCACTGATCCCATGCCTCTGCCACTAATCCCATCACCACCGCTGCCTCTAACTGATCCCATCCGACCAGCCAGTGGTGATTGGGGGGGGGGGGTAGGAATGACATCAGTGGCAGTGGACTAATGTCTTCCCTATCCCCACTACCACCACATCCATTTATGTCATCCTTATCCCCACCACCTCCACTGATGTCATCCCTATCCACCACTGCTACTGATCCCATCCCCCCTCTACCACAATCAGTGGACTGATTCTATTCCCAATCACCACCACCGATGCCACTGATACCATCCCCCTCACCACCATCAGTGGACTGATCCTATCTGCCACTGATCCATGGGGGGGGGGGGGGTCATGGTTTCTTGCATTGGGACCCTAAAGGTTCTAGTTACACCTGTCAAGGGAGACGTCAGTGGCAGTTAGTCAGTCCTTACAAAGTGTCAACTAGTTACAGATTTCCCACCACACTATCACAGTCCCACTTTAGGTTGCTAATCACAGCCATTACTAGTATAACAAAAGTTAATAAAAAAATCCTGAAAAATACCATAGTTTGTAGACGTTATAACTTTCATGCAAACCAATCAATATACACTTATTGGGATTTTTTTTTTTCCCCAAAGAAATCAAAGATTTTGGCCTTAATTTATTAGATATGTTTCACAGCAGGAAAATAAAAATATAGATTGTTTTTCCAAAATGTTTGGTCTTTTTCATTTATATAATACAAAATAAAAACCCACTGGTGATCAAACACAACCAAAATAAAGCCCTGTTTGTGTGAATAATTTTTTTTTAAATGTTGTTTGGGTAAAGGGTTGAATGACTGTGCAATTGCTGTGGGCTCTAATAGGCTTCCAAAATAGTAAACAGTGGGAGCAATGCTGTGCGTTCGTTGTGTTAGAAAAGTGAATAAATCGCTTAACAAACACTGACCCGTCTCTTAGCCAATCAGGTGTTTGAGGTTGGTTACCTGTCACCTGATTGGCTGAAACAACAGGCACTGTGATTGGATGCCTGATAGAGAGGACCGGAGACATCAAGGAGTGTGGACATGGAGGACGCCACCTTGACCCGCTGCGAGACAGGTAAGTCCCAACTCCCGGGCGATGCACACTGGCAGCAGTTGATGGGGCACAGTAGCGGCAATTGACTGGGCACAGTAGCGGCAATTGATGGGCACAGTGGCAGCAATTAATGGGCACACTGGCAGCAATTGATGGGTGCAGTATCTGTGTTTACGGCACAGTGGCAGCGATTTATGGGTACAGTGGCTGCTTTTGATGGCACACTGGCTGAGTTTAATGGGCACAGTGGCTGCACTCGATGGGCACAGTGGCTGCGTTTGATGGCAGTGGCTAAGTTTGATGGGCACAGTGGCTGCGTTTGATAGCACAGTGGCTGTGTTTGATGGGCATAGTGGCTGCGTTTGATGGCATGGCACAGTGGCTGCGCTTGATGGGCACATTGGCTGCGTTTGATGGCACAGTGGCTGCGCTTGATGGGCACAGTGGCTGCATTTGATGGCATAGCGGCTGTGCTTGATGGCACAGTGGCTGTGTTTGATGGGCATAGTGGCTGATTTTTATGGCACAGTGGCTGCGCTTGATGGCACAGTGGCTGTGTTTGATGGGCACAGTGGCTGCATTTGATGGCATAGCGGCTGCCCTTGATGGCACAGTGGCTGTGTTTGATGGGCACAGTGGCTGATTTTTATGGCACAGTGGCTGCGTTTGATGGCACAGTGGCTGCGTTTCATGGGCACAGTGGCTGCATTTGATGGGCACAATGGCTGTAATTTATGCCTTTTTTTTCAGTTTGTCTGCCCTGCAAATTTTGAATACCAGCCGCCACTGACCATAAGTACCAAAAGACCACATGCAGCCCCCCCCCCCCCCCAACCATAGATTTGCCACCGGGGTATTACAGTTAAATAAACGTTGTGCTATGTAAGTTTCATATTTGATACATTTCTTTGTTCGAAAAATAGTGTTCTAATAAATGTATAAAAAAAAGTGTCCCTTCTGTGGTGATCACATAAAGGCTAGCGATTATGCGCAGCGAAGCCTCGCATTATAATGACCCAGACTGTGACTCCGCGGTGACATTGTAACGGAGACACTGCGGCCTCCAGGTCTCTTTGCCTATCTCGCCCAGGGGACTCCTTAAATTTTGATTGATGTGTCTGTCTCTTCCAACAGGGTGATCGAGAATCAGAGGGACTTGTTGAACCTAACGAAGGCGGACATGAAGAACTTCAGAGAGCTAAAAAATCTGTGAGTACTCAGCCCTCGCTTGTCTCCCAGTGGACAGACATTAATTTTTCTTGTCATCACGTCTCCCGTAGCCGCCAGGGGGAGGAAAGATGGATGGTTCAGGATGTTTAGGGAGAAGGGAAGTGACCTTGAATAAAGGGATGACTTGAAAGGAGAGGCAGGATGGGGACCAAGGTCAGTGCAGAATCCCCTCAAAGGGTTGGGCCATTCATGAAACTCATATTTCATAGTCAACTGTCCCGTCTTAATTTTAATTAAAGCTGGTGTTTTATTATGTTTTACATACCAATTCTGGCAAAGCATTCTTGTTCTGTCCAAAAAGGTCATCCTAGGGCTAGAATACATTGGCATTTGTAGTTTGCTTCCAACAGTTTCCGAAGCACATTTGAAGGGTGTGGAAAGCAGGGTTTGAGTTGGATTTAAGCGAACAGTGTAGGCTCATGCCCCATACACACCATTGGTTTTCCTGTCAGAAAAAGTCCAATGAGAGCTTTTGGTTGGGTATCCCAAAAATGTGTATGCTCCATAGGACATTTTCCAGAAAAAGGGCCGGTGTCTTGTCGATCTGGTTCCCCTATCGAGATGGTTCCCTGCCTGACAGCGCAGGTGCGGATGAAGCCCACGGAAATCTCCGAACCTCGGGCGGCATCCATTCTCATTCCTTAACATCCCCATGGATTAGAGGATGTTAAAAAAAGAGCCAGGAGGCCGATCGAGCGCAGTGAGGCTGACTGGCCACTTACCTCAAATTCCACGCCGCCCTGGAGGTTCAGTAATTTCCGTCGGCAAAGGATTGCGCCTGCGCAGTCAAGAAAGGAACCATATCAATAGGAGGGAACATATTGTCAGATCACCGGCAAAAGATAGAGAGTCGGTTTTCTTTTTTCCCATCGGGATTTCCGACTGACTTTTTTCCGTCGGAAATCCTAATTGTCTGTACGGGGCATAAAAGTGACCTCTACTTGATCTCAAAGTTATGTCAGGGGTTCATGTATGCAAACTCTTAAAGTGGAAGTAAACCCTTCTATCATTTTCAGCCAAGGAAGCTGCCATCTTGGCCTCTGCTGTGGTGCTGCACATGTGATCAGTTATGACACCAGCCATTGGATGGTTTGACAGTTTGGTTGAGACCAATGTGACAGTTGGCAAATCCTGGCATGCCGGAAATTTAACTGCTTTTTGAAACTGTTAAATCGATGGGTTTACTTCCGCTTTAAGCAACGCTTTCATAGGACAGGGTTGGTTTAAAAGACAAGTCTGGGTCTACCTAAATGAATGCCAACTTCACCAAACCAGGTTCAGGTATAAATTCAAAAGACAACTGTCATTCTTGGTCCATTGCTACCTTCACCAAGCCCTGGGTTTGTTCAGAAACAGGTTCAGGTCTAAACCAAAAAGTTGGCTGTGATTTTTGGTCCAATGCTACCTTCACCAAGCCCTCCTAGGTTTGTTCAGACCCAGGTGAAGGCCTTAATCCAAAATTCAGCTGCCATTTATGGTCCATTGCTACCTTCACCAAGCCCTCCTGGGTTTGTTCAGAAACAGGTTAAGTTCTAAATCCAAAAGTCGGCTGTCATTTTTGGTCCAATGCTACCTTGTCCCATCCCTCCGGGGTTTGTTCAAAACTGAGTTTAGGTCTGAAAGCCAACAGTCAGGCACACAGGCTGTAGCTGTAGCATGTTCCTGTTCTGCTGTCTAATCTTGCAAGGAAGTTGTTGGTTCCTCCTTGGTGGCTCTGGCTCTTCTTGGTTACAGGCTGAGCTTGGGCAGCAGCTCTCTACAGTCCTCCCATGAGGATGATCCATAAGTGATGTCACGCCGCCGGGACGGGGCTGTAAACTTAAGGGGGGGTGAAGTAGTCGTGGCAGCGTTTGCAGCGATGATGGCTATTGGCTGGCACCAGGTGCAGGAGCCGTCTTAGAGGAAATTGTGACATCCACACAGACAGACTCAGAGTAAGGTAGAGAGACCAGTTACACTGACAATTGGCCCACTGAGCCATCGGCCCACCAGGAAACTCCCAGTAGTCCCGATAGCCGGTACATCCCAGCAGTCATTCTTGGTCCAATGCTGCATTCACCAAGCCCTCCTGGGCTTGTTCAGACCCAGGTGAAGGGCTTAATCCAAAAGTCAGCTGTCATTTTTGGTCCAATGCTACCTTGTCCCATCCCTCCTGGGTTTGTTCAAAACTGAGTTCAGGTCTAAAGCCAAAAGTCAGCTGTCATTCTTGGTCCAATGCTGCCTTCAACAAGCCCTCCTCGGTTTGTTTAGAACCAGATGAAGGTCTAAATCCAAAAGTCAGCGGGCATTTATGGTCCAATGCTATCTTCACCAAGCCCTCTTGGGTTTGTTCAGAAACGGGTTCAGGTCTAAATCCAAAAGTCGGCTGTCATTTGTGGTCCAATGCTACCTTGTCCTATCCCTCTGGTGTTTGTTCAAAACTGAGTTCAGGTCTAAAGCCAAAAGTCAGCTGTCATTCTTGGTCCAATGCTGCCTTCACCAACCCCTCATGTGTTTGTTCAGAACCAGGTGAAGGTCTACATCCAAAAGTCAGCTGTCATTTATGGTCCAAGTCAACCTTCACCAAGCCCTCCTGGGCTTGTTCAAAACCAGGTTCAGGTCTAAATCCAAACGTCGGCTGTCATTTTTAGTCCATTGCTACTTTCACCCATCCCTCCTGCATGTGTTCAGAACCAGGTCCAGGTTCAAATCCAAAAATCAGCTGTCTTTCTTGGTCCAATGAGCTGTGGGCTGGAGGATTACCAAGGGGTGGGAATGTTTGTGACATTTTGAGCTAATATGACCACACAGCCATATTAGGTCAAAGACATTGGACAGTGGACCAAGAATGACAGCTGGCTTCCAGGTTAGGACCCAAGCCTGGTCCCAAACAAAAGCAAGCTCATCCCTACTTCTGAGCTAAACTAAACTACGCCACCCTTAATCCAAACTTTTACTTACCTCTGTTGCACAGCAGTGGTCCAGTCCAATGTTTACATCCTTAGCTATGTAATTCTCTTAGCCCATACCTGTACATTGACTTGAATGGAGCTGAAGTTGTAGATCCTTAGTAAATGGCCTCATTGACGTCAATAGGGACTCAATGGTGCACAAGTACAGCCAGGCTCCTAGGGCTAGTATACAATGGAATTTCTAGTTTGCTCCCAACAGATCATGAAGCATGTTTGAACGATGTGGAAAGCAGAGTTTGAGTTGGATTTAATGAAACAACTTACGCTAACAGTGACCAAAGCTTGACTTGATATCAAGGTTAGCATAGAGGTTCATGTACGCCAGTGGTCTCCAAACTGTGGCCCTTTGATTGCTTTTCTTTGGTCCTTTTGTGCTATTTCATCCACTGATACCAACAATGGGGCACAATTCCCCCCCACTGACACCAATGAAGTGGCAAAATTCCTACCAATGACACCAACAATGGGGCACAATTCATCCCACTGACACCAACAATGTGGCACACTTCCTCCCAATGACACCAACAATTGAATCCAATGGCATTAATGTCGGTGCACAATTCCTCCCAATGGCACCAAGAATGAGGACCAATGACACCAACAATGAGGCACAATTCCTCCCCCTTACATCAATAATGGGGCGCAATTACTTTTTTCCCACTGAAGTCGGGACCTTTTCTACTCCCACTGGTCACAGTCCGGCCCTCCTGAGGTCTGAAGGACAGTAAACTGGCCCTTTGTTTAGCAAGTTTGGAGACTCCTGATGTACACTAACCCTTAAAGCAAATGTTTTAGAGGGCAGGTTTATTTAAAAGACAAGCCCAGGTCTACTCACCCAGTCCCCCTTCCTATCCCACCCTTAGTCAAAAACGTTGAAGTCAGCTGTCATCCATGGTCCAATGAGCTGCAGGCCTGGGGATTACAAAGTGATGGGAATGCTCATGACATCATTGACCTAATATGGATATATTACATTGAACAGTGGCAGCTCAGTGGACCAAGAATGGCAGCTGGTTTCCAGATTTGGACTTGGTTCCGAACAAAAGCAAGCTCATCCTTACTCCTGAGCTAAACTGAACTACTCCAAGCCCTGGCCAGCCCTTTACTTGCCCCTGTGGCACAGCAGCAGTGTTTATATCCTTGGCTATGAAATTCTTCTAAGTTCTGCCTTTATATTGACATGCATGGGGTCATAGTTTGAGATCCTCAGTATATGACCTCATTCATTTAATGCCTGAGGATGGAAACACTGCTCTAGACCTTGGTTTTAGGTAAATAAGGTGGGGGTTAGGTCAAGATGTCCAGTAGTATTAGGAAGCAGAATCGGCATATGTAATGAACAAACATGTATGCATATAGTTGCAAGATTGTTAACTATTGATGAAAATAATAAATTATGGACAAGATAATTTAAATCCTGTATAATAACTCAAGAAATATGCAGGTTGCCATTGCTGATTACGTTTCTGAAACAGATATGCTATCTGCCTGTTTCTCATACTTTCCCCAACTTGTTTATTCCCCGACTTAGTCGGGGTAGGCGGTACTCTTTGGTTGGGGTGTGTTAGCCACACCTTGTGACCTGTGACCTCTGGGAACCTGCCTTCTGACCTCTTTGGGAGGTCCCTGTTTCAATTCCTCAGTCCTAGCCTTATTCTTCAAGGGGAAACCCAAACCCTAACCCCTACACCTAACCCTAATCCCCAAGCCTAACACTAAACCCTAACCCCAACCCTAAACTCTAACTCTAACCCCCAACCCTAAACCTAAACCTTAACTCTGAGCCAAAAACTTAAAGCTGAACTCCAGTTTTAGCTTCAAACTTGTACAGTTGCACAGGCTCCCCTCCTTGACTGAAATCACTACACATTATGCATTTCTCACAATGTTCACTGTACGCTGCATCAATTAAGATCGAGCCCTTTTATTTCCTGGCTGAAGTTCTGTAATATCATTTCATTTTATCAGCCATTTCAGAATAAGAACGGGCTGACATTAGGGTAATTGGGGCGGGATTAGGGGACAATTAGTTAATTGATTCTTAGTTGCTTCTATGTTTTTGTATCCACAGGACCATTTCTAACACCGGACTCAAATATATTTCCAAAGATGCTTTTGAGATGAACCCTCGTATGACTCACATGTAAGTGATCCTTCTGTAGAGCTGATTTTTTTTTGGAATGAAACACAGAGCAAAGAATGGAAATCATGAATCAAAAAGAAAATTTGCTTCATATTTCACCTTCTAAAAGATGATTTATTTTTGTTAATATCCACCAGACCAACGTGTTTACTTCAAACAGCCAAAACTCCAAATTTGAGCTGGCAGGTTTAAATAAGGTTGATCAAGGACCTCGTAAAGTGACCTGTTACATAGAGTTTTCGAAAACAAGTGCTATTATGTTTGACTCCCCCTCTTTCCTGACCTACTGCATACCCTGCTTTTGACTCCCCCTCCATCGTTCCTATACTGGACACCCAACAATCTGTAAACCTTCTCTACTCTTCCTTACTGGACATCCAACAATCTGTAAACCCTCTCTACTCTTCCATACTGGACACCCAACAATCTGTAAACCCTCTCTACTCCTCCAAACTGGACACCCAACAATCTGTAAACCCTCTCTACTCTTCCATACTGGACACCCAACAATCTGTAAACCCTCTCTACTCTTCCATACTGGACACCCAACAATCTGTAAACCCTCTCTACTCTTCCATACTGGACACCCAACAATCTGTAAACCCTCTCTACTCCTCCAAACTGGACACCCAACAATCTGTAAACCCTCTCTACTCTTCCATACTGGACACCCAACAATCTGTAAACCCTCTCTACTCTTCCATACTGAACACCAAGCAAACTTTGACTCGCCCAACACCCCCCCCCCCCCATACTGGATACTTTGTAATGTGTGACTCCTCCTCTTTCCCCGACCTACTGCATACCTTGCCTTTGACTCCCCCTCCATCGTTCCTATACTAGACACCCAGCAATCTGTAAACCCTCTCTACTCTTCCATACTGGCCACCAATACATCTGCAAACCCTCTCCATACTGGACACCAAGCCAACTTTAACTCCCCCAACACCCCCCACCCATACTGGATACTTTGTAATGTGTGACTCCACCTCTTTCCCCGACCTACTGCATACCCTGACTTTGACTCCCCCTCTATCGTTCCTATACTGGACACCCAGCAATCTGTAAACCCTCTCTACTCTTCCATACTGGCCACCAATACATCTGCAAACCCTCTCCATACTGGACACCAAGCCAACTTTGACTCCCCCAACACCCCCCCCCCCATACTGGATACTTTGTAATGTGTGACTCCCCCTCTTTCCCCCGACCTACTGCATACCCTGCCTTTGACTTCCCCTCCATTATTCCTATACTGGACCCCCAGCAATCTGTAAACATTATATAACATGTTATAGTTTTCTACTATAAGCTTATGCAGAGAGATGTAAAGATTGGACTCTATTGTCTGGTGGCCTCCTGTGGATACATCTGGTCAAAAGAGATGTCTTTACTGGTCTTTAAAGTTCATGCATAGTTTAAACTAAAATAAGACTAATTAAACTGCGGTTTGCACGTTGTAGTAATTAGGAGTATTGACTTATTCAGAAGCCTTGATCCTCAGTTAATCCTGAGCTGAGAGCGATCAGGATATTAGCACTTTAGAAAAAATGAATCAATTGCTGCATTTAAAAGAGGACATCCTAACAGTAATAGAACACACATGACCATGGAATACTCCATGATATACAGGCAGGCCAGGGCAGAAGAATTTTAAGGGGTAGCAAGGTGTCATAATTCCCAGCTCTGTTCTTGTCCACCTGGGAGTTGTAGGTGTCTCAACTCATCCATTCTCCATAATATAAAATAAATAAAAAGTACAGTGAGGATGATGGAAATCCCTTATAATGGGCACAACAGGTGTACAGACCCGGGGACTCCGGTAGACATTTTATCAGTGGTGATGAGTCCCCAAGTAATGGAAGAAACTCTCATGGTTTTCACTCTAACATCAATCAAACTAAAATTTTGGGTAGGCTGACTTAATTGCTATAACTTTTTTTTTTTTTTTTAATATTGTATATACTTGAGTATAAGCCAAGTTTTTCAGCACATTCGAGTATAAGCCCGCCTCCGCTCATACTCGAGTCTCACCAATCAGCCCTTGTGTCATGCAGTCGGCAGCCGTCCAGTGTTACCCTGCCCCACCTCCTCCTCGTTCGTGATAGGTGGAACAGTGAAGACTGACTCACTGCTGGGAAACTGAGTGTTCCGTCTATCACGGACGAGGACGAGGAGGAGGCGGGGCAGGGTAACACTGGACGGCTGCCGACTGCATGACACAGAGATCAGCCTCAGGTATGCAGATCGGCACAGTGAGGCATGCAATGGGCGCAATACAATACAATACAATATTGGGAAAAAACAGTGACCCCCTAACAGTTACTCAATAATAAAGTAATTGACTCTAGAGATGTCTATATAGTAATTGCCTATATTGAATATAAATATCTCCTCGATAGGAGGTCCACCAGATCCATAATGAAAGACTTGTGCTCTACATGTTTCGCGATATATAATCGCTTCATCAGGAGCCTCTAAATTGTATAGAGTGAAAAAAAGTTTCAGTTAAATTTCGAATACAATATGGTTTGACTTTGTTAAAAATCAAACTAATGATGTTGTATTCGACAATTTAACTAAAACTTTTTTTCTCTCTATACAATTTAGAGGCTCCTGATGAAGCGATTATATATCGCGAAACATGTAGAGCACAAGTCTTTCATTGTCTATCCGGTGGACCTCCTATCGAGTAGATATTTATACTCAATATAGGCAATTACTATATAGACATCTCTATAGCCAATTACTTACATTATTATTGAGTTACTCCTGTTAGAGGGTCACTGGTTGTTCCCGATATTGTATTGTATTGTTTTTATCAATATTTTTTCCTTTCTATTTTTATGTTATTTCTTTGTGAAACATTACATTTTGTACTTTTATACAAAGGTGCCTACAAAGTCCATTTTCCCTCAATTCCTCCTGAATTGTTTTCCATTCTCTTACGCTTAGGCAGATTTTGTCTTGTTGTTAATAAGATGGCTTACTGAGCACTTGTTTTGTTGTTCTTCAAAATTATTAAGTGTTTTTCTGGAGCGTTCCTAATTGCGGGAAAGCGATTTTGGCAGGGTGCACATCGCTAATGGCGTTTTCACCACCGAGGTGATTGGTATGAGTAATTAAAAATAAATAAAAGGCCATGGTATTTTTTAAGGTTTGATGGGAACGTATTTCTCTTAGGTATGCATTTCCTTCTCCCTGGATAGCGCACTTCTCCTCCCGCGAACCTACCTGCTGCTTCCTGACTAAACTAGGTCTAGTTATTAGCCTCCATCATGGGGATTGGCACTGATCATTTCCCCATTAACGAATTCAGTTTAAATGCTCAAGGGGGATTTACAGCCAATTAGCTTACATATAAAAAAAAAAATCTAATTTTTTTTTTTATTGTTCTGCACAAAAGTATAGAATGATAATGGTACATATGACATTTTAAAGACCCGGAGGCCGCGTACACACGAGGGGATATGTCCGCTGAAAACAGTCCGATGGACCGTTTCAGCAGACATCTCCGCTCGTGTGTATGGGCTAGCGGACAGATTTCTCCACCCGACAGATTTCAAAGCATGCTTTGAAATCTATCCGGTGGGAATCTGTCCGCCCGACATGTCTGCTGGTTAGTACACTTACCAGCAGACATGTCGGCTCCCACCGCCGCCGCGCCGCTGCCGAATGGATTCGGCGCATGCGCGGAAGTGTTTTACTTCCTGGTGCGGTGACGTGGCGGTGACGCGGCGGCGTCAACGTCACCGCCGCGTCACCACTACGTCACCGCGCCGTCCGGCGGCGGGGAATTTGATCCGATGGTGTGTACACGCCATCGGATCAAACTCCCGATCGGACATATCCGATGGAAATGGTCCGTGGACCGTTTTCATCGGATATATCCGATCGTGTGTACGCCGCCTCAGACCCACCATTCTGCCATTTAATTTTTCATTTACTGCAAAGACTTAGGCCGCGTACACACGATAGGTTAACCAGAGGACAGCAGTCTGATGGACCGTTTTCATTGGTCAAAACCGATCGTGTGTGAGCCCCATCGGTTAATTAACCTTCGGTTAAAAAAAAGCCAACTTGTTTCAAAATTTAACCGATGGACGCCTAACCGATAGGTCAAAACCGATCGTTAGTACGCACGACCATCGGTTAAAAATCCACGCATGCTCAGAATCAAGTCGGCGCATGCTTTGAAGCATTCAACTTCATTTTTTTCAGCACGTCGTTGTGTTTTACGTCACCGCGTTCTAACACAATCGTTTTTTTAACCGATGGTGTGTAGGCACGACTAACCATCAATCAGCTTCATTGGTTAACCGACTGATCGTGTGTACGAGGCTTTAAACTGCACATTGACACAGTATATTCCTGTAGTGCAGAATGCTAACAAGCTTGACATGACTGGGGGATTCACCAATTTTTTAGGCTGCGTACACACCATCAGTCCATCCGACGAGAACGGTCCGAAGAAGCCAACTGACGGTCTGATGTACCTACACACCATTGGTTAAAAAAACGATCGGGTCAGAACGCGGTGACGTAAAACACACAACGTGCTGAAAAAAACAAAGTTCGATGCTTCCAAGCATGCGTCGACTTGATTCTGAGCATGCACGGCCTTTTGACCGATGCCTTTGCATACTAACAATCGGTTTTGACCCATCGGTCAGGAGTCCATCAGTTTAATTTTAAAGCAAGCCCTCTGTTTTTTAACCGAAGGATAACGGGCTGATGGGGCCTACACACAATCGGTTTGGACCGATGAAAACTGACCTTCAGTCCGTTTTCATCGGTTTGAACTGATCGTGTGTATGTGGTGTCAGAGTGCTTGGAGGAAGCAGGCGGCCGCTGAGGAAGCTGGAGATGCATAAGCCAATGCTTCCTCTGTCCCAGGAGGAGCATACCTCCCAACTTTTCAAAATCATACAGCAGGACATTTTTTTTTATGCCATTAACCACTTCAATACCAGACACTTACGCACCTTCCTGTCCAAGCCAATTTTCAGCTTTCAGCGCTGTCACAATTTAAATGACAATTGCGCGATCATGCTAAAATGTGTCAAAATTGTCCGATGTGTCCGCCATAATGTCGCAGTCACGAAAAAAATCGCTGATCGCCGCCATTAGTAGTAAAAAAAAAATATTAATAAAAATGCCATAAAGCTATCCCCTATTTTGTTAACGCTATAACTTTTTCGCAAACCAACCGATAAACGCTTATTGTGTTTTTTTTTTACCAATAATAGGTAGAAGAATACGTATCAGCTTAAAGTAAGAAAAAAAATAATAATATATTTTTGGGGGACATTTATTATAGCAAAAAGTAAAAAAATATTGCATTTTTTTTCAAAATTTTTGTTTATAGCACAAAAAATAAAATCCAAAGAGGTGATCAAATACACCCAAAAGAAAGCTCTATTTGTGGAACAAAAAAAGACGCCAATTTTGTTTGGGAGCCACGTCGCATGACCGTGCAATTGTCAGTTAAAGCGATGCAGTACCGAGTCGCAAAAAGGGCAAGGTCCTTAACCTGCATAATGGTCCGGGTCTTAAGTGGTTAAGCGTACCCATATTAGGGTGACCACATTTCCAAACTACCATTCAGGGACACCCTCCCTTCCCAAAAATCAGCTTGTGCTGTAACGAATCATAGCACAGTGATTGGACACAAGAGGCGGGATTTATGATTTCTCCAATCACAAGCAGGGGGCGGGGATTGTTCTCCTCCAGGCATTCCCGGCCAGGACAAGTACTGTCAGTGAGTAAAGTGGTGATGTGGCGGCCTTTTTTGGGGGCATCAGATTGGCCCGGGGGGGTGACTGTGTCAGTTTCATACCGGGACACTGTATTGTCCCGGAATGAAGGGGCCCTGGGACAGAACTGCAAAATGCGGGACTGTCCCGGGCAATCCGGGACATGTGGTCACCCTAACCCATATGCACAACAACAGTACAGCTGTTGTGTGCAATTACAAAAAAAAGCAACCAAAACAACAAGTAAAGCATTTTAAACAATTTTCTCAGACACCACCAATCTGCCCAACCTTAGATTATCCAGAAAAAAGAAGGTAAATAAATCCTTTTTTTTAAATGACTAATTGCAATTAAAGAAGGCCGTCAAATAAAAAACAGATACATCAGAATTCAGTTTACAAAATGATCCATTTACTATCGCTCACTTGAATTGTAAATGACAAACGTGTAAACAGCGGCAAGAACTGGTCCTGGTTTTCAGAGCGCAGACATCCCGTCACTGTGGTGGGCCTTGGCAAAGGTAAATTAAGGTTTATGCTGAGGGATGTTTTTATCATGCCACAAACACTCATCATCTGTGCGTGATTACAATCAATGTTTAGATGTCGTAGCTTATTGTTGTTGTATTTGTGTTTTGTGTCTTGTTTGGTGCATCATAGTTCTGCTTTGTTTGCCTTTGCAGTTCCGTTTGAGATGTTGTTGGCTAAAGGCCATGAAAACGGGAACCTTGATCTGGGGGGGGGGGGGGGGGAGGGTCTGTGTTTAAATGATTTTCCCTTTCAAGTTTTAATCTTGAAAGGGAAAATTATCTCAAAAGAGCTTAAAAAGCCAAAGCAAAAATGAAAGAGTGCTTGCAAAGTACCATAATCTATAGCAACCAATCAGAGCAGAGTCAGGTACTGATTTTGGATGGTAGAGTTAATTGGTGTTTCAATCCATCCCAAATGTGTTTAGCAGGGTTGAGTCCAGGGCTTGGCGCAGGCCATACCACACCAAACTGATCGAACCGCGTCCTTATGTAAATGGCCCCTGTAACGGGAGGGCCCGTGGAACCCAGAATCCCTTAGAAAGTATGGGATACCCTTGCTTCAGATCCCCATGCACCTCCGATGTATAAATCACCCTATGTCCATTAGGGACATAGGGTGAATGAGAAAATATATCTTGCACTACTTAAAATGGGACAGTAATAATTCATTAATAATATCTCTCAAGAAATATGAAGATGTTATCCCCTGTACACTGTGAGGGCTATGCCCAGGAAGTATAACTCCTTATTTGGGCATTCCAGGAAGTTCAATGTAAGAGTCATTAGATCCCCATTGTTGTTTGTGGTAATTAACGTGTGTGAAGGAGTTCTGTGTTGATTGGTAATAATGTTGATTGTGTCTTCTGAGCTACCAGACGGCAATTCTAGCCTAAAGGTCATGTCTCTGAGTCATCTTGGCTGCGTAAAGGGATTGGTTAATTAGCTCATGTTAATTAGGTCTGATTACAGGTATATTTTCAGAGTAATATGAGCAGGATATGTATGCACCTCCTCTTTTACTGTAAATAAGCCTGTAGTCTTTCAATACAGATTGTGATTCCTGCTTGAACCTCAACACAAAGCTTTGTCTCGTATTTGGGGGGGAATTATTCATATGGGGTCTTATTCGCCTGGTTGGAGTGTCTGGTAGCCGCCTTGTGTTCGGAAATGGAATATCCTAAATTACTTTAACCCCTTTCATACGTGGGGTGTCTTTACAGCCCCTATTTATGATGTCAGGTATTGAGGTTGGGTTGGCTAAGGAGACCTGGCTTGCAATCAGCGTTCTAATTCATCCCAAAGCTGGTGAGTAGGATTGAGGTCAGGGCTTTGAGTAGAGCACCCACTTACCTCCACACCATACTGAGCAAACCATGGAGCTTGTGAGCTCAGGTACTGATGTTGGACGGAAGCAGAGCTTTTTAAACAAAAAAATTGGTGCAGGAACTCAACCACGACTCCCTTTCAAATTTCACAAACAGTAGAAGGGTCTTAAAGGGGCATTAAATACCAGGATTGCATTACATACAGAGTTCAGTGGGTTACACACAGAGTGCAGAGTTGTCATTTGTAAACACAGAAACCAGACTTCTGTGTTTACAAGTGATTTTGGTGAGCAGGCACCAAAGGGTCTGAGCCAGAGGTGGTGGAATTGAGTTCCCCCAAGTTCCCCCTGAAAAAAAGCCCTGGACAGAAGATTAGCATTTAAATCCATCCCAAAGGTGTTCAGGAGGGTTGAGGTAAGGGCTTGGTATAGGGCACTCTGGTCAAACCACATCC